>JASTWR010001312.1:0-48764 GCA_030770355.1 Harpagoxenus sublaevis
TTATATGTGGTTATATATAATTATATGTAGTTATATATAATTATATACAATTATATCGGCCCATTTTTTATATCTAATTATATCTAAAGCCGATTTTATATAATTATATGTGATTATATCTAATCATTTTTTCTCGGGTTGCTTTTTCTCGCTCTTTCGTGCTTTCTCTCGCCTCTCTCTCTCTCTCTCTCTCTCTCTCTCGTTCTCTAAAATAATTAAAGGAAAGGAACAGCGCCCTACCTTGCGTAAGGGTCTTGCTAATCTTTTCTGTATCCATTATTTTTAGTATATTGTAGACTCATGTATTTAGTAAGGCAAATATTTAATACATATATAAAACTTAACAAAAACTAGTGAAATCCGCCTAAAAAAGACATTTAAAATGTAAGAAAAAGACGCCAAGTATATTTTACGCAAAATAATTTTATAAATAATACTAGGCAAAAAGATAAAGTATTTTTTAAAAACACAAAAACACTAAATTTAATGGCACAAAAAAGAAGTGAAATCAAAGTATTATTGCAAGTATATTTATTAGAGTATTCAAATAAATATCTCAAAGTTGCAGTAAACTTAATATAAGATGCAGAGGACATTTAAAATGTATGAAATACAGTGGCAAAATAAAATAAAAATATAGAAATATCTCAAAGTTGCAGTGAACTTAATATAGGATGCAGAGGACATTTAAAATGTATGAAATACAGTGGCAAAATAAAATAAAAATATAGAAATATCTCAAAGTTGCAGTGAACTTAATATAAGATGCAGAGGACATTTAAAATGTATGAAATACAGTGGCAAAATAAAATAAAAATATAAAGTACAATAGATAGCGTAATGAGAGAGGTGCAGGAATTGAAAAGGGTTTAATTGCATCGATAACAAGCACCAAATTTTGTGAGAAACAACAATCGAAGATGGACATAATCTCCAGCAGCATACTTGGCGTGCCCGTATTGCCTACAAAAAATATATATATACAGGGTGTTACTAAAAGACCGCCCACTAACTACATAGCGGTATTCCTTGTCAAAAACTGAGTCGAAAAGTCCTGAACCACTTTTTTCTATAATGCTTAACAAAGCCGTAATCATTGAGTAAAGTTAGTCCAACCAGCGTCGTTCTTTAGCCGGGCGAACGTCGGTGAGCCGCGCGCCTGATAGTGTGCGTGAGCGCTCCGCCGCGCATCGCGCGGCGGCACGACGGCACGGGCGCGGTCGGCCGCGGCGGTCGCGTTTTGCTATCGCGCGCGTCGCGTGCAATATTCTTACGCATTGTAATAATAGAAATAATTTTTCCTGCACTAAAAATCACTTTTTACTCTTGTCAGAAGTACCTCCTTGCAGAAAATTTTGATAACGAATAAAACTTTCGCCAAGACATAACTATTATTAAGATATCAAAATTTAAACAAATACAAAAAATTATACTGTGTATTTTACAATACAAAAATTTACAATACAAAATTTTACAATATAAAATTTTACAATACAAAAATTATTTTCTAATCCGTTTCGTTAAATATCTTTGCGTTAACTTAATTTAAATTATAACACAAAGCACTTATTGAATCTTTCTACGAGGTTTGCCCATAGTTACTCAGAAGTAATAAATTTTTTAAGGGAAATTTACTGTAACAATTAGATATTTAAATAATCTCGTACTTAAAAAAAAATACATTAAAAATATTATTAAAAGATAAAGTATTCAAAAATAAAAAAATTTCTTTTTTTATAAAAAAAAGATTTATCCTAAGTTATAAATAACGCTATCCAGATGTACAATCTCTTTGAAACTTAAGGCAAATAAGAGCAAACCGCCGAGCAAACAATATTAATTTTTATAGCGAATAATAAATAATAACACGTTTAATAACTTAAAACAAAATACAATACAAACGCTTTGGCCTTAGTTTAGATCCTCTTTATAGTAATATTTCACAATAATCTTAAATCGAATCGTTAACAACGCATAGATAAATATGAAATGTTATCATATTCGTAATACGTAGGTCAGCGGTAAAGATGTTAGAAAAGATTAAACATAAAGTAAATGCGGTCTTTTAAATAAAATAAAATGTTAGCTGCAATTCGTATAAGTTTTTTTATGTTAAATTTACTTACCAGACAGTGTAATATCAGTGTCATGATGATCTACCGTCTAGTTTCAGTAACGAAACAATGCTTATGAGTTAATATCAGTGTACGGACTGAAGGCCTAGACTTAAGCGTAAGCTGAAATAAGTACAGAGAAATATCATGAAGCATCATATAACAAAGTAACACTCGTAAATAAATAAAAATAAGTTAATGAATAAAACAGACTAAAGATGTCAATTGTGTGGAAGTTTTTCGACAATAGGAGAATAATCATTAGAAAGATTTTTTATTTACTAGCTTATTTATTTACTTTATATTTTTTATTTACTAATGTTATTTTGTTATATGATACTTCATGACATTTGTATGTACTCATTTCACCTTGCGCATCAGCTTAAGCCTTCAATCCGTGCACTGATCTTAACTCATAAGCATTGTTTCATCACTGAAACCAGACACGGTAGATTATCACGAGATAGATATTACACTGTCTGATAAGTGAATTTTACACCATTATGAAAAAACTTATACGAATTGCAGCTAACTTTTCAATTTCACTTTATTTAAAACGCAGCAGTTATCACGTAATTTACCTTATGTTCAACTTTTTCCAATAACTTTACCGCTGACCAATGTTTTATGAATACGATAACATTTCACTTTTATTTATGCGTCTAAACTAAGATAGAAACGTTTGTATTGAATTTTGTTTTAAGTTATTAAACGTGTTATTATTTATTATTCGCTATAAAAATTAATATTGATCGCTCGGCGGTTTGCTCTTATTTGCCTTAAGTTTCAAAAAGATTGTACATCTGGATAGCGTTATTTATAACTTAGGATAAATCTTTTTTTTTATAAAAGAAGAAATATTTTTTATTTTTGAATACTTTATCTTTTAATAATATTTTTAATGTATTTTCTTTTAAGTACGAGATTATTTACATATCTAATTGTTACAGTAAATTTCCCTTAAAAAATTTATTACTTCTGAGTAACTACTTATGGGCAAACCTCGTAGAAAGATTCAATAAGTGCTTTGTGTTATAATTTAAATTAAGTTAACGCAAAGATATTTAACGAAACGGATTAGAAAATAATTTTTTATTGTAAAATTTTATATTGTAAAATTTTGTATTGTAAATTTTTGTATTTTAAAATACACAGTATAATTTTTTGTATTTGTTTAAATTTTGATATCTTAATAATAGTTATGTCTTGGCGAAATTTTTATCCGTTATCAAAATTTTCTGCAAGGAGGTACTTCTGACAAGAGTAAAAAGTGATTTTTAGTGCAGAAAAAATTATTTCTTTTATTACAATGCGTAAGAATATTGCACGCGACGCGCGCGAAAGCAAAACGCGACCGCCGCGGCCGACCGCGGCCGTGCCGTCGTGCCGCCGCGCGATGCGCGGCGGAGCGCTCACGCACACTATCAGGCGCGCGGCTCACCGACGTTCGCCCGGCTAAAGAACGACGCTGGTTGGACTAACTTTACTCAATGATTACGGCTTTGTCAAGCATTATAGAAAAAAGTGGTTCAGGACTTTTCGACTCCGTTTTTGACAAGGAATACCGCTATGTAGTTAGTGGGCGGTCTTTTAGTAGCACCCATATATATATATATATATATATATATATATATATATATATATATATATATATATACATATATATATACATATGTATGTATGTATAATATTTTTTTTTATTATATATGTTTCTGTCCAACATGTTATCAAGAAATAAAGTAACATAAATGAAATATTTTGTTTTTTGTATGCAGTCTCCAAATGTCTGTTACGGGTTTGTGATTGATTTTTTTTCTGTATTGTGGGCAAAAGAAACACTGAAACTTGTACGAATTACTTTTTCTCTGTAACTCAATAAATTGTGACAAATTTTTTTAAAATATTTGTCACCTCAATGTCCATGTCTGCAGATAGAAATTGTTACAGCAACTATTACCAGCCAAGATATGATAGTTAATAATTATAAATTCAGGAAATTGATATATTCGCAAACGCTCGCTGAATCGCTATGTCGCTTTCCTATTAAATATGCGCTTCGCTAAGATAATTTAATTCTTTTTCCTTTTAATTGATTTTTATTTTAACATTTTAATTCTTTAACAAATGTTACCACAATTAGAACATTTTGAACATTGGCTTTGGAAACTTAAACATCTCGAACATTTTGTACAGACATTTTCTTTATTATTTCTTCTTTTCTGGAAATTCCTTCTGCTTCCACTTCCTCGAGGTTTTGCCTGTGTTCCGACACTTCTAACAGTCGCCTTAAATTGAACCAAATCAATTGTCTGCGAAGCTGTGTCTTGTAGTGCCTTCAATGATTCAGTCTGAGTTTTTTCGTTTCTTCGTTTGGGAGAGAGAGAAAGAGGAGAAATCAGACGGGGAACCTCAAAGTCTTTCAGCAGTGTCCCCAAGTCCGGTTTCGGGGTAGAGGTTACTGGAAGGAAAGGTTTATTCTGATTGGGAGAAACGAATAATGTCGGGCGACTTGCGCCGAGAACATAGACTTATATAGATAGACCGGTTCCTGCCGTGAGACCACGCGTCCGAAGATTGACGGTGCAGACCATAGACTTATATAGATAGACCGTCCCCTGCCGTAAGAGCACGCGTCGGAAGACCTACGGTGCAGACATAGCCGTGGATATGGTCCTCTCTCTTTCTTCTGATTGCTTGGTGGGGATAGAAGTCTAGAGTGGGGACTAGTAGGGAATTGCCGGGCTATAGTCTTCTATCCCCTCCAAGCGATCAGAAGAAAGAGAGAGAAACATATCCACGGCTATGTCTGCACTGTAGGTCTTCCGACGCGTGCTCTTATGGCAGGGGCCGGTCTATCTATATAAGTCTATGGTGCAGACATAGCCGTGGGTATTCTCCTCTCTCTGTCTTCTGATCGCTTCGTGGGGATAGAACTGATAGAAGACTAGACTGGTGGGGACTAGCAGGGAATAAGGATGGGTAAAACGCACACATTGCTCGTCACCCCACCAGTCTAGTCTTCTATCAGTTCTATCCCCACCAAGCGATCAGAAGACAGAGAGAGGAGAATCCCCACGGCTATGTCTGCACCGTCGATCTTCGGACGCGTGCTCTCACGGCAGGGGCCGGTCTATCTATATAAGTTTATGACCGAGAATAGGCGAGTAATCGCTTTGGCGTCTGGCGCCTGTCAGCGTCTCTGCGCTGGTTAATAGGTTATCTCTCGGTGACGGCGACCGTGCGCCGGAGGCGGGAGGACTCTCGAGGGAAGGAAGAGATCTAGCTGTCGAGCATCGAGCGTCGGTCTCCTGGCGGCTAGCACCGGAGGGTGGATCAATCACAATCACCTTCCTCGAAGGATCAGAAACCGTGCGTCTTGCGCCGGGAGGTGGCTGAGCACCGTTTGCAGGAATCACCTTCCTCGGAGGATTCGGGAAGAGATCGGGAGCCGATCGTCTGGCGCCGGGAAGCGGCTGAGCGCCGTTTGCAATGCCGTCGCTTAAAACCACCTGCCATTTTTTCGCAGTGTATCGCTGCGAAGGAAGCGGCTGGGTTTGCCGACGGACCGTTGCTCGTGCGACCACCTCTTCCTTGGCAAGCCGGGAAGGGTGCTGGATGGAATTGAAGCGTGGCGTGGTGAGGCTGGCTCGACCGCTTCGGCCGACTGTTCGAATAACACCGAATCTTCGCCGCGAAGAGGCTCTCCTTTTATACCGTGAGGAAATCGGCGGCGAGTATCAACAACGGGGTTGCTAGGAAATTTGCGCCCTGTGAAACTTGCGATCTGTCAATCTGGAAGCGACTTGAAATTCTCGCTTTCCGATGACTTGAATTTCCCCGCGTTTGACATCCTAAATTTGCCTCGCGCGCATCGTAAATTATAACCCGTCGCGAAACCACGTGTCGTCGAAGCAGAGGTGCAGAGGTTATCTTGGAGGAATACTCTGGTGGCTGACAGAGGTTGCCACAATAAAATTTTCTTTTGGAAAGTGTTAATTTTGTAATATACCACACTTTTGGGGAGTAACGTTTGTATTGACCACATTCTTCTTGCTTTTTGATATACAAAATTAATTTTACGCAATACAAACATTCATATCTTGGCTGTCAACCGTTTGGTGACAATTTTCAATTGTTTACTCATGAATTATAATTCATCAAAAAAAAAAAATGTGAATATGTTATTTTACAATGGTCAACCAAATATTTTAGACCCCGAGGTAAAAAAAAGTGGCTCATTTGACACAAGAACTCATATCTTTCATGAAAAGTAACATTTATGTTATGTCTTATTATTTTTAGTACATGTAATTTCAAGCATATGTCGTGTAGCAGACAAATGGTTCAATCGTTGTCACTGTATAACGAAATAATAGTTTTCTAAAATTGTATAAGCGTTTATTAATTTTTTAAAATATTGTACAGCGTCAAAATACACTGATGTACAACATTATTGCAACATTAAATTCATATATTATTTTCTCATAACTTTAAATAAGCATAACTCTTGAAACATTGTCGTCTTTTAAATTGATTTTATTGAGGCAGTACAGTCTGTACTTGGAACATTCGCTACATTTTGAATTTTTCTTCCCCTCCTTCTGCTGTCTTTTTAAAAGTAAGGATGTGTTTTGTCTTAAAAAATAGTGTAATTTTAATGTACGAGACGGAATAAATTTTTTCGCATATGTCATAACTATTGTGAAATATGGACGTTTCCTTGCAAATTACAAAAATTTATTTACGAGTTCTTTTCGCATATTTATGGCGCAGTTACTTGTGCATTTTTTTCCGGTTATCGCCAACATTAGCATTAGCATCACGGGGAGATTGCTGGTCGGATTTTGCACGTCATGTGTATGGTGTATGTGTTAAAATGTGAAATACGTGTGTGCGACTGCACGTGTATGTATGTAGCGGGAAGTGGTATGTGGGTATATTCGCCTTAAAAAATGAGTATTCCTGCTTTGTTTTTAGATGATATGTTGTAAACAATTACAACCTGCACCAATATGCGTGAGAGTCTGCAAGAAATCATCTAAAGATGATTATAGAATATGTACTTTTAAATACGAACGTACTACCATCCTTCCTCCACGCACGCACACACGACTCGCACGCATCACATTTTACATTGATACACAGACTCCCCGTGTTGATGGTGGCAACTGTACAAAAGTGCATAGGTAACCCGTAATTCGGCAAAAAATAATTGTACAAACCGAAAGTATGTTTTTTGCAAAAAAAACGTATTTTCGATGGTTATCATGACATTTGAAAGAAAAATTTATTTTAGCCTGAAAAGTGCGTCAAATTATTTATTTAATTTTTTGGAGACAAAATATATTATTACTTTTAAAACGGCGGGAAGGGGGAAAATAATTTAAAATTGTAGCGATAGTTTCTTAGTACAAATGTGTTACCAAACAAACCTTTTTGAATACTTTTTTTAGCGGAATTATGCTTATTTGATGTTATGCAAAAGTTAGATATCGAACGAAGATGGAGCGATGCTTACAGTACTTGCAATGAATATCGGAATGCAGTCAGTGTCTGTCGTGATTACGAAAAAGTAGAACAACCTCTTAAAAATAAGAATGCGGTCCTTAGCGTAACTTAATCTTACATGAACTGTATATGCAAGTGTTTTATTACTGCACTTAGTAATAATTATTGTATTAATGTAATGCCAGAAACGTCTAATTCGACGGTACTGGCTGCATGTAAAACAGTAGTTAGAAACAAATACCAGATGCGTCTATTTCAACGGGACTGGTTTATATAAATACCAGAAGCGTCTAATCCGACGGTACCGATTGCATGTAAAACATTAGTTATAGAAACAAATACTAGAAGCGTCTAATCCGACGGTACTGGTTTATATAAATACCAGAAGCGTCTAATCCGACGGGGTAAATATGCATATTAGGTCAAACCTCACCGATGGCCTTGACCTTGACATATGTTGTCAAGGTCACCCTCCTGAGTGACCTTCAGAAGGTTTTAGCTGGCGGTCATTGTTTATTAAAAAGTTATAAACAAAAAAAGTTTAAAAAGTATAGCAGTTATTTTGAGTATTGAAAGGCATAAACGACCTTGTATTGACATATATTGTCAAGGTCACCCTTCTGAGTGACCTTCAAAAAGTTTTAGCTGGCGGTCATTGTTCATTAAAAAGTTATAAACAAAAAAAATTTGGTGGGGAAAATTATTTAAAGCCGTAAATTGTTGGTATATTGAAAGAAAATTTATTTAAAGCAAAGAATAGAAAAGTATGTGCTTCAACTTACAAAGCACATACTTGTAAAGCGCGTCACTAACATATAGGTTAGTGACGCGCTTTACAATTAGTGTGTGCTTTGTATGTGCTTCAACTTACAAAGAACATACTTGTAAAGCGCGTCACTAACCTATAGGTTTTGTCAATAACCAACTATTATCTGCTTTAACAAAGCTTGAACATGCTTTTGCCATGATTAAAGCAGAGAATACTTGTATTTACACTTTCTAATACATAAATTGTGTATATACGTTTCAATATACCAACTATTCTCTGCTTTAAATAACTTTTCTTTCAATATACCAACAATTCACTGCTTTAAATAATTTTCCCCACCAAATTTTTTTTGTTTATAACTTTTTAATAAGCAATGACCGCCAGCTAAAACCTTCTGAAGTCACTCAGGAGGGTGACCTTGACAACATATGTCAAGGTCAAAGTCGTTTATGCCTTTCAATACTCAAAATAACTGCTATATTTTAAATTTTCTTTTTGATAATAACTTTTTAACGAACAATGACCGCCGGCTAAAACCTTCTAAAGGTCACTCAGGAGGGTGACCTTGACAACATATGTCAAGGTCAAGGTCATCGGTGAGGTTTGACCTAATATGCATATTTACCTCCGACGGTACTGATTGCATGTAAAACAGTAGTTATAGAAACAAATACCAGAAGCGTCTATTCCGACGGTACTGATGCAATACAAACCAGAAGCGTCTGCTCTGACAGTATTGGTAATAAAAAATTTGCAAGGCATACATTTTTATGTATACTATTATAGTTTATTTTAATACAAGTATAATGAGATGACGAAATATATGTAATAAAGAAAAGGTATAGAACCGTTGTAATTTTTAAGAGGTTGTTCATGGTTTGTGATTAATATGTACATGTAAATTACATAATAGTATATAATATGACACAATATTGAACATTATTTTATAAGATATGTATTGGACCGTTGTAATTTTTAAGAGGTTGTTCATGGTTTGTGATTAATATGTACATGTAAATTACACAATAGTATATAATATGACACAATATTAAACATTATTTTATAATCAAAGGAATATAAAGGCTCTCTAAATTAAAAATATATAAGATAATAAGGCAATAGAGCCAACGCGCGGTAATTGGTGCGCAATAAAATTTTAATCAAAAATAATCAAAAATAATTTACAAACGTACGTTTCGACTCATTCTTCGAGTCCTCTTCAGCGCATAAATTAAATAAATACACAAAAATAAAAATAAAAAAACTCGTAACTTTGCATAATGCCGTAGTCAAAAATAAAATGTAAACCGTAGTCAAACTATCAAACAAATTCTGCACATTCTCGCAGTTCAATTAACGCGGTATAAGCGCAGTCCTGAGTGTTACAAAGGTGTACGCATTGTGTCTCACACTTATACATTCGCAGATGCATTCTCCGAAGAACTCCCAGGCATCCTCAGAAAAAAGATAGATGACATCCTCATCTCCAATATCTCCAGGAATGTGAAGTGCATGATACCTGTGTAGTTAATTCGGAGTAACATCCAACAAATGCAACCACAAGCGCTTGACAATATAGATTAAATAAACTTACAATGCGCAGTTCACTCCGTAAAAATTAATTTCAATACTTAATACACGACTTGTCATCTTAACGTTTCAAATAAAAATGACTAGAGGTCGAACAACAACCTGGTGCCGGAGTGTAAAATAAACGAAAAACAAAAGTAACATCAAAGTTTGGCAAGACCTTCAATAGCGCATAAATAAATATCCGGAAGACTCTCTGTGTCCGTCTGCAGATTTAAACCTTTGTTTTGTCTTTTAATGTTTATCATTTCAGATATTAGTCGTTTCTTAAAAAACGGTTCATTATCCAAAATTTCCACTCCATTCCAATCAAAGTCGTGGTTACAATTTAATCTATGGTCAGTCAAGACAGAATGAGACTTAGTTTTCCTTCTAATGTGAGATTGATGTTCTTCAATTCTCGTCTGTAATTTTCTTCCAGTCTGGCCCACATATGATGCATCACAGTTCATGCAATTTATCTTATATACAACGTTACTCCTAGAAGGATCGGGGAGGGTATCTTTATGCACCTTTATAAAATTACGCATTTTGTTGAGACTATAATATGAGAGTTTGACATCCAAGTCTTTAATTTTGTGTCTGTATTGTTCCGAAATTGAAGGGATATACGGGATGGTGAAGAAAGTAGTTTTAAAGTCACTCTGCTCGTTATTAGAATTATTTATCTTTCCACGATTGAAAAGGAACTTCAAACGTTCACTAAAAACCTTGAAAATAAAATCCAACGGATAACCATTGTTCAGCAATATCTGAATAGCCAAACCAATATTTTTCTCGTGGAATTTCGGGTGCGATAACCAAAAAACTCTGTCAATTAAACTTATCGCAGTGCCCTTCTTTTGACAGATAGGATGTTGTGAAAAGAAATTGAGATATCTCCCCGAAAACGTGGTTTTGTGAAACCAATCGAAAATCAAACGGTTTTTGTTGCGTATTAGAGTCACATCCAAAAAATTCAATCTGTCGTCCACTCCAATTTCCATAGTGAACTGGATCCTAGGATGGAAGGAGTTAAAAACTTCAAGGGTATCAATACAGGCATCGGAAGGAACAGCCATAGCCACGTCATCAACATATCTCTTATAAAAAGAAGGAGTAAATTTTAATGTCATCAAAGCCTTGGCCTCCAAATCCTCCATTACAATGTCTACAACTTTAGGGGACAAAGGGGAGCCCATTGGGGAGCCAAAGGTTTGTTGATAAATGATTCCATTAAATGTAAAATATGTTGAGTCAAGCACTAACTTAACTGCTGCAAGGAATTCAGATCTCGGGATATCACACTTTTCAGAAATGTAACTCCATCTAGAAGCAATGCTATCCATTACTAAATCAGTAGGCACATTAGTGAAAAGAGAAGTCACATCGAGTGAGATAAGTGTGTAATTCTCATCTATTTGAATTTTGGAGATTTCTTTAACAAGTTCAAAACTATTTGAGACGTGGCTCTGGCTTGTTGGAAAACATTTATGCATGATTTTATGGAGAAAGGATGCTAGGTGATATAAAGGACTATTTAACGATGATACAATAATTCGGAAAGGACAATCAGGTTTGTGGATTTTAGGAAGACCGTAAGCCCTAGGTAATACCCCATCACTAACATATAGTAATCTATAAGTAGGAACAGAGATAAATTCCGCTTCTTTCCACTTCTTCAATAGTTCCCGAGTGCGAGTTGTTAATTTTCTGGTCGGGTCTTTTTTGACAATTTTGTACGTATCAGTGTCTTTTAATAAAGCCTCAACTTTATCTATATACTTGTCCTTGTCAAGCGCGACCGTAACATTTCCTTTATCTGCACGGGTAAGGATGAGATTTCGATTGTTGTTTAGGAATTCTTTAGTGGCCGATACTGCTCGCTTAATTTCAGTATTTAATGTATTATGTGGCATTGAATAATTCGGAAGATTATTTAAAATATTAATCGAACGGTTTCTAAGAGCGACTTGTGTTATAACTGGAAATTTTCTGACATTATTTTCGACACTTTTGATAAACTCTACAGTTAACTTGTCGTTGTTAACGACCGGCAGACTGAAATTATCACCCAACTGTAGTAAGTTCTGGATGTTCGTCGGAATGGCAGTAGACGACAGATTGACGAACCATTTATCATTTGATTGCGCAAGAGGTGATTGGATTTGGATTTCTTTAAATGTGTTAGGAGCAACATTGATTTCTATTTCAGAGTTAAAATGCTGGCCCGAAGAGTCAAGCGAAAATTTAAGATCTTTGTCGTCAAACGAGAACGAATGTGCTGAAGGAAGGTTAACATAATATTTAATAGGTTTTATATCTTTGTAACGGTTTTTAAGTCTATTTGACAATAGATGATCAAATTTCCTGCACAATCTATCTCGCTGGCTTATAAAGAAAGAATGCAAAGGGCCACTCTGCCTCTTAAAAAAGGAACCGCAGACGAACGCAGGGATACACCTATACATTAGTTTAGAAATTTTGAAAACTTGAGTTTGTGCGAACCTCCAATAACAATAAGTGTCTCTCAGTTCGATTTGTAAAGTTTGTTTCATAAAAAGAGATTTACAATGTTTAAATTTACCTATTGATCTATAGTTTATGAGTGTGCTTTCGAAATTTGATAAAATGTTTATTAAGTGTGGCGGTATAATATTCTGTCTAATACATTTGCGCAAAAATTCTATCCTTGTATCGCATTTAATTAGGATTTTCCGATATTTAATCCACTGTTTACATAAATGGACTGCGTGTGAACCATAATAGAAATTAACGGTTTGAAAAAAAGAGTAAAAACGCATTTTTCAGCCTGCGTAAATTAATCAAAGGAATATAAAGGCTCTCTAAATTAAAAATATATAAGATAATAAGGCAATAGAGCCAACGCGCGGTAATTGGTGCGCAATAAAATTTTAATTAAAAATAATCAAAAATAATTTACAAACGTACGTTTCGACTCATTCTTCGAGTCCTCTTCAGCGCATAAATTAAATAAATACACAAAAATAAAAATAAAAAAACTCGTAACTTTGCATAATGCCGTAGTCAAAAATAAAATGTAAACCGTAGTCAAACTATCAAACAAATTCTGCACATTCTCGCAGTTCAATTAACGCGGTATAAGCGCAGTCCTGAGTGTTACAAAGGTGTACGCATTGTGTCTCACACTTATACATTCGCAGATGCATTCTCCGAAGAACTCCCAGGCATCCTCAGAAAAAAGATAGATGACATCCTCATCTCCAATATCTCCAGGAATGTGAAGTGCATGATACCTGTGTAGTTAATTCGGAGTAACATCCAACAAATGCAACCACAAGCGCTTGACAATATAGATTAAATAAACTTACAATGCGCAGTTCACTCCGTAAAAATTAATTTCAATACTTAATACACGACTTGTCATCTTAACGTTTCAAATAAAAATGACTAGAGGTCGAACAACAACCTGGTGCCGGAGTGTAAAATAAACGAAAAACAAAAGTAACATCAAAGTTTGGCGAGACCTTCAATAGCGCATAAATAAATATCCGGAAGACTCTCTGTGTCCGTCTGCAGATTTAAACCTTTGTTTTGTCTTTTAATGTTTATCATTTCAGATATTAGTTGTTTCTTAAAAAACGGTTCATTATCCAAAATTTCCACTCCATTCCAATCAAAGTCGTGGTTACAATTTAATCTATGGTCAGTCAAGACAGAATGAGACTTAGTTTTCCTTCTAATGTGAGATTGATGTTCTTCAATTCTCGTCTGTAATTTTCTTCCAGTCTGGCCCACATATGATGCATCACAGTTCATGCAATTTATCTTATATACAACGTTACTCCTAGAAGGATCGGGGAGGGTATCTTTATGCACCTTTATAAAATTACGCATTTTGTTGAGACTATAATATGAGAGTTTGACATCCAAGTCTTTAATTTTGTGTCTGTATTGTTCCGAAATTGAAGGGATATACGGGATGGTGAAGAAAGTAGTTTTAAAGTCACTCTGCTCGTTATTAGAATTATTTATCTTTCCACGATTGAAAAAGAACTTCAAACGTTCACTAAAAACCTTGAAAATAAAATCCAACGGATAACCATTGTTCAGCAATATCTGAATAGCCAAACCAATATTTTTCTCGTGGAATTTCGGGTGCGATAACCAAAAAACTCTGTCAATTAAACTTATCGCAGTGCCCTTCTTTTGACAGATAGGATGTTGTGAAAAGAAATTGAGATATCTCCCCGAAAACGTGGTTTTGTGAAACCAATCGAAAATCAAACGGTTTTTGTTGCGTATTAGAGTCACATCCAAAAAATTCAATCTGTCGTCCACTCCAATTTCCATAGTGAACTGGATCCTAGGATGGAAGGAGTTAAAAACTTCAAGGGTATCAATACAGGCATCGGAAGGAACAGCCATAGCCACGTCATCAACATATCTCTTATAAAAAAAAGGAGTAAATTTTAATGTCATCATAGCCTTGGCCTCCAAATCCTCCATTACAATGTCTACAACTTTAGCGGACAAAGGGGAGCCCATTGGGGAGCCAAAGGTTTGTTGATAAATGATTCCATTAAATGTAAAATATGTTGAGTCAAGCACTAACTTAACTGCTGCAAGGAATTCAGATCTCGGGATATCACACTTTTCAGAAATGTAACTCCATCTAGAAGCAATGCTATCCATTACTAAATCAGTAGGCACATTAGTGAAAAGAGAAGTCACATCGAGTGAGATAAGTGTGTAATTCTCATCTATTTGAATTTTGGAGATTTCTTTAACAAGTTCAAAACTATTTGAGACGTGGCTCTGGCTTGTTGGAAAACATTTATGCATGATTTTATGGAGAAAGGATGCTAGGTGATATAAAGGACTATTTAACGATGATACAATAATTCGGAAAGGACAATCAGGTTTGTGGATTTTAGGAAGACCGTAAGCCCTAGGTAATACCCCATCACTAACATATAGTAATCTATAAGTAGGAACAGAGATAAATTCCGCTTCTTTCCACTTCTTCAATAGTTCCCGAGTGCGAGTTGTTAATTTTCTGGTCGGGTCTTTTTTGACAATTTTGTACGTATCAGTGTCTTTTAATAAAGCCTCAACTTTATCTATATACTTGTCCTTGTCAAGCGCGACCGTAACATTTCCTTTATCTGCACGGGTAAGGATGAGATTTCGATTGTTGTTTAGGAATTCTTTAGTGGCCGATACTGCTCGCTTAATTTCAGTATTTAATGTATTATGTGGCATTGAATAATTCGGAAGATTATTTAAAATATTAATCGAACGGTTTCTAAGAGCGACTTGTGTTATAACTGGAAATTTTCTGACATTATTTTTGACACTTTTGATAAACTCTACAGTTAACTTGTCGTTGTTAACGACCGGCAGACTGAAATTATCACCCAACTGTAGTAAGTTCTGGATGTTCGTCGGAATGGCAGTAGACGACAGATTGACGAACCATTTATTATTTGATTGCGCAAGAGGTGATTGGATTTGGATTTCTTTAAATGTGTTAGGAGCAACATTGATTTCTATTTCAGAGTTAAAATGCTGGCCCGAAGAGTCAAGCGAAAATTTAAGATCTTTGTCGTCAAACGAGAACGAATGTGCTGAAGGAAGGTTAACATAATATTTAATAGGTTTTATATCTTTGTAACGGTTTTTAAGTCTATTTGACAATAGATGATCAAATTTCCTGCACAATCTATCTCGCTGGCTTATAAAGAAAGAATGCAAAGGGCCACTCTGCCTCTTAAAAAAGGAACCGCAGACGAACGCAGGGATACACCTATACATTAGTTTAGAAATTTTGAAAACTTGAGTTTGTGCGAACCTCCAATAACAATAAGTGTCTCTCAGTTCGATTTGTAAAGTTTGTTTCATAAAAAGAGATTTACAATGTTTAAATTTACCTATTGATCTATAGTTTATGAGTGTGCTTTCGAAATTTGATAAAATGTTTATTAAGTGTGGCGGTATAATATTCTGTCTAATACATTTGCGCAAAAATTCTATCCTTGTATCGCATTTAATTAGGATTTTCCGATATTTAATCCACTGTTTACATAAATGGACTGCGTGTGAACCATAATAGAAATTAACGGTTTGAAAAAAAGGGTAAAAACGCATTTTTCAGCCTGCGTAAATTAATCAAAGGAATATAAAGGCTCTCTAAATTAAAAATATATAAGATAATAAGGCAATAGAGCCAACGCGCGGTAATTGGTGCGCAATAAAATTTTAATCAAAAATAATCAAAAATAATTTACAAACGTACGTTTCGACTCATTCTTCGAGTCCTCTTCAGCGCATAAATTAAATAAATACACAAAAATAAAAATAAAAAAACTCGTAACTTTGCATAATGCCGTATGTTTTCCAACAAGCCAGAGCCACGTCTCAAATAGTTTTGAACTTGTTAAAGAAATCTCCAAAATTCAAATAGATGAGAATTACACACTTATCTCACTCGATGTGACTTCTCTTTTCACTAATGTGCCTACTGATTTAGTAATGGATCTAGATGGAGTTACATTTCTGAAAAGTGTGATATCCCGAGATCTGAATTCCTTGCAGCAGTTAAGTTAGTGCTTGACTCAACATATTTTACATTTAATGGAATCATTTATCAACAAACCTTTGGCTCCCCAATGGGCTCCCCTTTGTCCCCTAAAGTTGTAGACATTGTAATGGAGGATTTGGAGGCCAAGGCTTTGATGACATTAAAATTTACTCCTTCTTTTTATAAGAGATATGTTGATGACGTGGCTATGGCTGTTCCTTCCGATGCCTGTATTGATACCCTTGAAGTTTTTAACTCCTTCCATCCTAGGATCCAGTTCACTATGGAAATTGGAGTGGACGACAGATTGAATTTTTTGGATGTGACTCTAATACGCAACAAAAACCGTTTGATTTTCGATTGGTTTCACAAAACCACGTTTTCGGGGAGATATCTCAATTTCTTTTCACAACATCCTATCTGTCAAAAGAAGGGCACTGCGATAAGTTTAATTGACAGAGTTTTTTGGTTATCGCACCCGAAATTCCACGAGAAAAATATTGGTTTGGCTATTCAGATATTGCTGAACAATGGTTATCCGTTGGATTTTATTTTCAAGGTTTTTAGTGAACGTTTGAAGTTCCTTTTCAATCGTGGAAAGATAAATAATTCTAATAACGAGCAGAGTGACTTTAAAACTACTTTCTTCACCATCCCGTATATCCCTTCAATTTCGGAACAATACAGACACAAAATTAAAGACTTGGATGTCAAACTCTCATATTATAGTCTCAACAAAATGCGTAATTTTATAAAGGTGCATAAAGATACCCTCCCCGATCCTTCTAGGAGTAACGTTGTATATAAGATAAATTGCATGAACTGTGATGCATCATATGTGGGCCAGACTGGAAGAAAATTACAGACGAGAATTGAAGAACATCAATCTCACATTAGAAGGAAAACTAAGTCTCATTCTGTCTTGACTGACCATAGATTAAATTGTAACCACGACTTTGATTGGAATGGAGTGGAAATTTTGGATAATGAACCGTTTTTTAAGAAACGACTAATATCTGAAATGATAAACATTAAAAGACAAAACAAAGGTTTAAATCTGCAGACGGACACAGAGAGTCTTCCGGATATTTATTTATGCGCTATTGAAGGTCTCGCCAAACTTTGATGTTACTTTTGTTTTTCGTTTATTTTACACTCCGGCACCAGGTTGTTGTTCGACCTCTAGTCATTTTTATTTGAAACGTTAAGATGACAAGTCGTGTATTAAGTATTGAAATTAATTTTTACGGAGTGAACTGCGCATTGTAAGTTTATTTAATCTATATTGTCAAGCGCTTGTGGTTGCATTTGTTGGATGTTACTCCGAATTAACTACACAGGTATCATGCACTTCACATTCCTGGAGATATTGGAGATGAGGATGTCATCTATCTTTTTTCTGAGGATGCCTGGGAGTTCTTCGGAGAATGCATCTGCGAATGTATAAGTGTGAGACACAATGCGTACACCTTTGTAACACTCAGGACTGCGCTTATACCGCGTTAATTGAACTGCGAGAATGTGCAGAATTTGTTTGATAGTTTGACTACGGTTTACATTTTATTTTTGACTACGGCATTATGCAAAGTTACGAGTTTTTTTATTTTTATTTTTGTGTATTTATTTAATTTATGCGCTGAAGAGGACTCGAAGAATGAGTCGAAACGTACGTTTGTAAATTATTTTTGATTATTTTTGATTAAAATTTTATTGCGCACCAATTACCGCGCGTTGGCTCTATTGCCTTATTATCTTATATATTATTTTATAAGATGCTTTTCCATTATTGTGTATATTTATGTTTATTATTATTTGCAGCCGATAGTCACTGCAGAAGCAGCGCATAAAAGCAAATGGCACTAAGGGTATGAAGAAACCTACCAATGTCCGAAAATCATTGGAATCACTGGTCACTCCCAGTACGATGGATGTGGAGCTTCGTACCCAGCAAACGTGCCCAGCTCTAACGCCGAAATGTACAGGTACGTACGACAATGTCCTATATCGCGAAGATGACGACATTGACAATTATAGTCTTGTTGAGAGTACGAAGAAATCTACCAATGTCCGGAAATCAGTGGAACTACTGGTTACTCCCGGTACGATATATGTGGAACTTCGTACCCAACAAACGTGCTTGGCTCTAACGTCGAAATGCACAGGTATGTACGACAATGTCCAATATCGCGAAGATGACGATATTGACAATTATAGTCTTGTTGAGGGTACGAAGGAATCTACCAATGTCCGGAAATTAGTGGAACCACTGGTTACTCCCGGTACGATAGATGTGGAGCTTCGTACCCATCAAACGTGCTTGGCTCTAACGCCGTAATGCACAGGTACGTACGACAATGTCCAATATCGCAAAGATGACGATATTGAACATTATATTTTTGTTGAGGGTGCGAAGGAACCTACGTATGTCCGGAAATTAGTGGAATCACTGGTTACTCCCGGTACAATGGATGAGGAGCTTTGTACCCAACAAACGTGCCCGGCTAAAACGCCGGAATGCACAGATTATGTCGAATATTGGACATTACCTGATGATGACGATATTGAGAATCATACTCTTCTTATCGAGAAAGGCGGTACGGATACCGGTCGTATCAAAGAACATGAGCCTGTAGGTCGTCGCATTATGGACTTATCTTTTTACTTGAAAAAATTGCATAGAACATTTGATAATCATAAATATAAGGCAGCATTTCAGTACTCATTTGAAGGTTGGACATGAGTAAAATCTCATCGCTGTGGGTTACTCATGCAATTCTTCTTCAAATGTCAAACGTGTAACTTTGAAGACAATTTTTGGTCGGAACCCGTAGATTCCGACAAAATATTTGATAGTAATAGAGCTTTTGTAGCTGGAACAATAACAGTTGGAATTGGTTACGCCCAGCTAGAAGAGCTATGTGCAGCCATGAACATTCCTTGCATGGCTGAACACACATTAAGTATCGCGAAGAGTTAGTTGACAGTTTTTTAGAAACGGCCGTGGAAAGTATGAAAATGGCAGCCGAAGAAGAAAAACAACTCGCGATAGAAAAGAATGAAACAATAAATGGTATTCCGTATATAACAATTGTTGCGGATGGCAGTTGGATGAAGAGATTGTACGGTAGAGCGTACAATTCACTTTCCGGTGCAGGTACCATAATCGGTCACTGCACAAGGAAAATTCTCTTCGTTGGCATCCGCAACAAATATTGCACGGTATGCGACGTAGCAGAGCGAAGACATTGTAAAGCAAAAACTCATAAATGCTACAAAAATTTTGATCACAACGCAAGCTCCACAAGTATGGAAAACGATGCCAATGAAGAAGGTTTTAATAGTAGCTTGGAAATGCACGGATTGATATACCGAACACTTATCGCCGATGGCGACAGTAATGTATATCACTGTATACTCTGTGACGTGACATTGTCGCGTCCACCGCCCAGACGGTAGCTCGACCAAGGGGAAGGTTGGGGATGGCGCCTCGACCGGAGTACGGGAGGGTTATTCGCGACTTAACTAATTTGCGAGCGAGCTTTGTAGATACGACAGGTGGTGCCGGAGCGGACGATCCACGGAGGACCGATGTAACGACGTATGTCGCAACGAGGGAGAGAAGGAAGCTTGGGAAACGCTGAACGGAATGGCTGGCCGACGGGCGAGTCACTTGGGCCTACCGCCGCGGAAACGCGCAGAATGCCTCGCACATTGCACCCCGGGCCGTACCGTCTCACAAGGAAGGGCGCGACACCGCGACTGCAGCGCGGGTAAGCGACCCGGACGCCTCCCCGATGATATCAAGGACACCGAGCAGCATAGCCATGGCCTGGCCAGCCGGGCTAAAGCTGAGAAAAGCCCACACCTGATGGCAGCCGATTCAAAGGATCGCGGGCAGGCAGAATAGACTTGAAGCGGCGCCGCAAACACGGCGGCGCGCGCGACGGATCGGCGGGGCGGAACATCGCGAGCTTGGAGCGCGTGCGCGGGGGCCCAACGTGTTCTCTCTCGCCGGGCCGGCCGCTCTTCACTGTCGTGCGAGCGCTGAACGAGGAGCCATCCCCAGAACGCAGCCCCAAAGAGCGAATCGACCAAGCAGCGAGGCAACGGCAGAAGACTTGTAAGATCTCCACTCCGGTGCTACCGTATTATCGTTGGCTCGATCTCGGCCAGGGCCTTAGATCATTATTAGTAGCAATTACCGATTAGAATACCGTTTTTGCTGGTACCGACTTCCGTCGGAATTAACTTTGTGCTCGCGAGCCCGGCCGAGATCGTGCCTAGAAAGTATATTGTGAAGCCCTCCCCGGAAACTCTTGCGCGGCCGACAGTCGTTTCGTGTTTCGTGCGTCTAAGTTATGTTTACCGTATCGCGTTCATTGTGTCGAGACTATCGTTGTCTCGCGTATATTGCGTCAATTACCGCTGAGTGTCTGTCTCTTGCGTCGAGGTCGTAATGAGCGTACCGCGTTCAGTGTATCGAGACTACCGGTATTTCGCGTTTAGTGTGTTAAAGACGCGATTAGCATTGCGTATCGTTGTCGCGCCCGTTCGGGGAAGATTCCACGGGCGAGCAGGGCGGTAACGCTCCCCGTGAGATATTGCGCCGCGCTCTTGCACGCGCGTGAATTGTTGTGCGTACCCGAAAAGAGCCCCGCGGATACATTGTGTTGCTCAAAGTCGCGTAGTGCCGCGTACCGTGCATACAGGTATCGTCGAGGTCTCTCGCCGGGGAAAGTAGTACGGGTGTGCTACATGGTCGTTGTATAGGTATCATTTCGCGACCACCGATTGGTTTACCGTGTGCGTGTGTCGTAGAGACCATTTCGCGTATACCGATCCGTTCCCGTGTAAAGTGTCGTCCGTTGCATTTACGTTGTACAAATGTCGTTTCGTGTCTGCCGGTTGATTGCCGTATCCATTGTCGTTTAGCGTACGCCGCGAGCGGGGCGGCCGAGTGTGTGTGTGAATCTAAGTGCGTGTGTGATAACTTGGGCTGTGTTCAGATTCCTTACTCCGAGTTCGAGTAGAAATATTTACCCGATCCCGTTCAGATAGCATCCGAGTAAATATGTTTTGACTCGATAGACTGCGTAGTGCGTTCAGATCGCTGGGTTTAAGTAATCGCGTTAACTCTAGAGTCGAATTCTTAACCTACAATTTTTCATCGGTCAAAAAGTTACTCTGCCTCGCCACGAATTGGTGAGAACGGAGAGCGGGGAGATTGTCCCTCAACGCACTACGCAGTCTATCGAGTCAAAAAATACTTACTTGTATGTTATCTGAACGGGATCGGGTAAATATTTCTACCCAAACTCGCAGTAAGGAATCTGAACACAGCCTTGCGTGGCGGCGATTCGCGTGTCGCGGACATGCTTCTCGCGTAAGAGAACTTGTAGAGCATGAGACTCGCGTTTAACTCGAGTGAATGAGATGCGTGGCTGAGTCGTGTGTATGAAATTCGCGTCCCGCGGGTAGTACGGTATCTTCGCGATTGCGAGTAGGGTGACGTGCGTTCGAAACGTTACCTCAAGCGGCGGTCGCCAGCGAGGCGGTCCGACTTCGCTTCACATTATTACTCTTCTGAAATATATGATTATTTATTATCCAATTTTGTGTTGATTGCGCTGCGCTCCCTCTCCTACTCTCCTCACAACGAACAACGTAACCGACGCCCTGAGCTTGCGTTTGGGCTGTAGATTTATATTTGCGTCGTATTGATGAAACGTGGTGCGCGTAATCGCAACTGGCGCCCATACGGAATATTTAGCGGAAAGAATCTGTTACCGTAGATACCTTGAAAAAATTCTGTCGCGGATATCTTGGAGCTACCGTCTGTCCTATTAGTGAATTTGCGGCAGCGCCCCTTCGGCTGGCGAGACCGAAGGAAAACGGGTCGCAACTCAAAAATGATCCATATCGCGAAATGAAGGTAAGAGTACAAAAAATAAAATGTACCAACCATTTGCTTCGTAATCTGGGCAATAAATTAAAATAGTTGTAAAGTGAGCAAGTAGAAACTTGCACATTGCTTAATCAACATTTTATTTTGTTTATAAAGCTTCCTCTATGAGGAAGCCTGTTTTCTCTTTGATGTATAATTATTAATGAATATTTATTAATTTGGCTCCCTCATAGAGGAACCTTTATAAACAAAATAAAATATTGATTAAGCAATGTGCAAGTTTCTACTTGTTCACTTAAAAACTATGCAAAAGCAATGTACAAGTTTCTACTTGCACACTTAAAAACTATGCGAAAGCAATGTGCATGTTTCTACTTGCTCACTTAAAAATTATAAGATAGCAATGTGCAAGTTTCTACTTTCTCACTTAAAAATTATGAGAAAGCAATGTGCAAGTTTCTACTTGCTCACTTAAAAATTATGAGAAAGTAATGTGCAAGTTTCTACTTGCTCACTTAAAAACTATGAGAAAGCAATGTGCAAGTTTCTACTTGCTCACTTAAAAGCTATGAGGAAGCAGTGCAAGTTTCTACTGGCACACTTAGAAACTATGAGGAAACAATGTGCAAGTTTCTACTTGCACACTTAAAAGCTATGAGGAAGCAATGTGCAAGTTTCTACTTGCACAATTAAAGACTATAAGGAAGCAATGTGCAAGTTTCTACTTGCACACTTAAAAGCTATGAGGATCGAAGCAATGTGCAAGTTTCTACTTGCACACTTAAAAGGTATGAGGAAGAAATGTGCAATTTTCTACTTGCACACTTTTTTATTATCCTAAAACATAATTTTTTTAAACGAATAAGTAACACATTAACTTCGCCAGTGATTATTAACTAAATTGAGAATTTTAATCGACGTAACTGGCAATCACGATATACGCGTTTTTAAGATTTGAAATTTATTATAAACTAATAAATTTTTCAAATCTTTTTCGTGTATTTCCAACCTACTAAACTGTGTGCTAACCGATTTGTCAGACTTTAAAACACAGTTTCGTTGGAGAATTAAAACGTATACTTGGAAATACACGAAAAAGATTTGAAAAATTTATTAGTTTATAATAAATTTCAAATCTTAAAAACGCGTATATCGTAATTGCCAGTTACGTCGATTAAAATTCTCAATTTGATTATATTTTTAAGTCTCAATTATTGAGACTTGAGATGTTCTAACTGTCCCTCTTAGAAAGAGATGAGTAGTGAGTAAACTAATGTTTAAAGTTAACCGACGTTTGTAAAATCACGACAATAGATTTCTTCGTCACCCATGAGGTACTATTGTTGACGCGTTTTTTTTTAAGTGGTTTCCCCTGTAGGCCTAGTTCACTAAAAAATAATATTAGGATATAATCGAAATTTTATGATTATAACTATAACAGAAAAGAAAATAAAACTATATATATTATTATACATATACTCTTAGAGATAGAGTAAAAAATTTAGAATATTTTTTCTATTCTTTCATTATATTTTTTACTGTATATGTGTGTACATATAAAAACTCGGTCATTTTCTAATATTATTTTTTACACACTCGTTTTTGTGACAAATATGATACCTTGTTCAGACACAATGCTTTGTTCAGACACGATGTCTTGTTCAGACACAATGTTTTGTGCAGACATTATATTGTTTACACATTCGTCTTTATGACAAATATGATGCCTTGTTCATACACGATGCCTTGTTCAGACACAATGTCTTGTTCAGACTCGATGTCTTGTTCAGACACGATGCCTTGTTCAGACACGATGTCTTGCTCAGACGCGATGTTTTGTGCAACCATTATATTGTTTACACACTTGTCTTTGTGACAAATATGATGCCTTATTCAAACACGATGCCTTGTTCAAACACGATGTTGCAGACATAATTTTTTGACAAATTAACATAAAAAGGATGTAAAAATGCAATGAGTGTGTGTATCATTCTGTATGTATTATATTATTTGAATTTAAGTTTTTATTCTTCCGGAAAAGACAGTATTTTTTTTTCTTTAATAATCTTTAGACAATGCCTACGCATCTTTAGCATATCTGTTGAATATTTTTTAATAGAGGGATTTTCTCCCCTTGCTATTGATATAGCAAATGCTGCTGCAAATATACCACACGATGCTAGGTCCGGCTGCTTTGTAACTTTTTCAAATATTACATTATTCTGGGTTAAATTAGGATATCGCTTTTTAATGTATTTTTGTTCAACTAATGGTAGATTGTCATAAGAGTGCGTCTCAAAATACAAACTGTCATATATATGAAGTTTTACACCGTCATAATAAATACAATGCCAGTGGTTGCCAGCTTGACAACCTCCAACAATCTGAACATCCGGGGTAAAGATTGGATTAACCCAATGTAAACCAGTAATAAATAATACATCAACACGATTAAATTGAGTGTTATTTTCTATTATTTTCATAATTTTATTTAAAGGTCTATCATCTAGCCACGAATATTTTTCTAGCACGTTTTCTTCTAAAGTTTGTGGAGGTAGGTTAATCTCTACTGTATCTGCTTTTTTTACACTTTCTTTGTTATCTTTCCTAAATGCCTCATTAGTTTGTTCAGACATTACGTTGAATAAATGTTCTTCTGAATTTTTGTTCTTGTTAGAAGAATTTTCTTTTTTTAATTTTTCCAACATTTTTACACTTGATATTAGTCTCTTGTTCTGCTCGTTTAATCCGATAAAAATAGGTTTATGATCTGAGAAATAAGTTTCGTATACTCTAGCACTATAATTTATTATTTTCTCCGATATAAGGTAAATGTCCCTATTTGTGACCATGTAAGATTTTTGCATAAGTTAATAAGAGAGGAAAGTACTCTATAATGATTTAAATCAAAAAACAATTATACCCAACTCAAGATTAATCATTTTTGTATCGAAAAACTTGTTTTATTCAAGTTTTAAACATAATCTAATAAATATAGAAAAAGAAATTGCAGACTATGTATATGTACGCATTAGTGACCGCCTGATTTAATTTTGGCCCTATTAGTGACCCCTCGTCTGACCCGGTTAGTGACCGGTACATTCGTACATTATCCATCGAATGTACCATTTAGTGACCGGCAAATTAATTTTCGATCCTGATGAAATAAAGTTGGATTTTCTCGCTACTTAGAGACTGTGGTTATATTTATCGTCAAATGGCCTCATTAGAATAAAATATTTTATTGTATTTCATAAAGAAATCACTCAATAATTGAATAAGTATAAAGTAAGTATTTTGAAACCGTGGTCACAAATCGGTACAAAACACACGATGAACACACGATGTCCCAATTAGTGACTTAACCTAAAGTAATATCGTTTTCTCTAGAGTTTTCCCTTGAGCATACTCGTACAAATGCAACTCACATTCGTCTAGAAGAGTATGGAGATGGATATTAAGTACGTTTTTTTGGAAACAAGCAGCAAAATTTACTGCCACGACTAGTTTTCTTGAGCCGATCACAAATGAAGACATGCGTGTTTTTGCTGTACCTATCTGTAAAATTCGCCTATATACTCAAAACTACCAACCTTTTCCGGAATACACGAGTAGCACAACACTTATTAATCCTTCACTGATAGTTTTGCGCAGTATTGTTCCTTAACACTTTTTTTTGACGACGTAACAAAGCTGTGACTGTGCCGCGACAAACGCCATAGATCTACTAACGTGACGACAAGCATGCGCTCGATCTGCCACTGATGGCGACACGAGCACCTTATTTCACATTTTCACGAGAATTTGTTAGTTAAATATCATTAAAACCGTATATCAAACCGTAGCTTATTAATCGCAAAACATGATAAATATTCTTTTCAAAGATGAATTATTTACAACTTCTGATTATTTTAATAAACGTCCGCAAATGGTCACAAATAGGGTCATGGTCACAAATAGGGACATTTACCTTAAATATTACATCTATCTGCGTATTAAAGTTTGTAGTTGACACT
Organism: Harpagoxenus sublaevis; assembly: GCA_030770355.1. Taxonomy (NCBI): domain Eukaryota; kingdom Metazoa; phylum Arthropoda; class Insecta; order Hymenoptera; family Formicidae; genus Harpagoxenus; species Harpagoxenus sublaevis. Next base: position 26,447 of record JASTWR010001312.1, read on the forward strand.
TGGGTACTAATTGCACGTTTAAATTGTAATTTATTTAAATGTTTTTCTAAAAATCCTCCTTTATTATACGAGTCGTAATTAAAGTCAACTATTATAATTTTTTTTTTACTAACAGATTTGCTTTTAAAATATTACTCAGTTTGTGCGTAAACATAGTTTTAGGTACTGAGGGAGATTTATAACCGGTAATGATCTCCACCTCATTTATGTTCATGCGTATCAAGTCAATATGACGCTGTTGTCCATTTATAGTTTCATCTTTTTGTATATGGTCATCAATAAATGCGTTAAGTTCTTTCTTAATAAAACATATTATTCCTTTTGGTAAACGTTTATCATAATTATCTGTCCGGAAAATAATATTAAATTTTTCAAATGTCAAATTGTCTGTTGTGATTGTTTGTGTTTCTGCAAAAATTTATAAATCTGCTTGTTTATACCATTTATCACAAGATATATTAATCAAATTTATATTGAGTTCCCGAATATTATAATCACTACTTACAATTAGAATTTACATTATCTTTCTTCGATAAGAGCGAAGTAACCAAACAAATTTTTGATTAAATGCAATAAATAAATTCATTATTTAATAACAGCAAATTTAAAACAGAAATAATTATTTCTTAGATACTTCAATATTCTTTATTTCTCTCCCCTTTCGGGGCTGGAAAGGCGTTTCTTTTTCAGTAAAAACGTTCCCAAAAATCTTTACAATTCATCTACACCCTTTATCCTGGCCAATGTACGACCTCACAATTCTCTTATTTCCCTTCCCTCCTTCTCCCGTCTCAGTCTTCTCCCGCTTTCTCCTTTGTCTGTCTTCGTCTCGCACTCTTCCGGCTCCCTACTTCCTGTCTCAGCTCCTCCCTCCCTTCGACTCCGCCCCTCAGCATTTGCGCTTTCCACCTTACCTACTTTCTCTCCTACTCTGACCAAAAAAAAAACAGAATATTACAATTTACTTTCCAAAACTATCTTACCTTTTTCTCTATCTCCCCTTACTCTCCCTTCTCTTTCCTCTCTTTTTCTCCATTTATCCTTCTAATTCTCCCTTCTCTCTTACTTTCTCCTATTCTCTTTTCTTCCTCTCTGCCTCGTTCTCGTCAGAGTCCATCAATAGGCTCTCCTCCATCCTTCTCGTGATCTCGTCCTCCGTACTCCTCCTCGGTCTGCTGCTTTCCTCCTCTTTCCGTTCTCTTCTCCTTTCTTTCTCCTCTCTTTCCTTAATTCTCGTCTCCACCGATTTATCCTCATCCATTTTGACCTTCATCCTGTCCCCTCCCCTCCTCCTTGCATTCAGCACCATCCACTTGTCCTCCTCGCTCCCCATCTTTGCCAGTACCGTTATCCACTCTCCTTTCTGCCCTATCACGCATACCTCCCTCACCTCTGCCTTCACCTTTAACCCTTCCGAGAATAACTCCTTCATCTTGGTCCAATTTGACTCCTTTCCTTCCTATCTCTCTTTCTCAATCCTTATTATAATATTCTTTCTTCTTTTCTCGTCCTCATTCTTTTCGTACTCCTTATCCCATCATCTCCTTTTCTGTACCTTATCTTTCCTCTCTTCACTGTCCTCCCTCTTCCTTTTGCCCATGTTCTGCTCCATCCTACGCATCTTTCCCTTTAATTTTTCTACTTCCTCCTTTAGACTTCTTATTTCCTCATCCTTCTTTTTATTTTCCTAATTGAAATCCTTCAGCAACTCTTGTACTCGTCCCTTTACCATCCTATCTATCTCCTCCTTTTCTATTACGAACTTTCCCTTAAACTCCATTCTTCTTTCCACCGACTTCTTTCCTCCTTCCTTTAGGTTATCTGTAACAAAAATCGCCTGCATTACTCTATACTCTACCTACCTAATTCACCAACAAACTTGCTTGCTTTCTTCTTCTCTCTATCTCCGCCATCCACTTCTCTCCATCACCCTTGCTGTTTAGCACTCTTCTTACTTTTTCGCTAATTCCCTCTGTCTCTTCCTCCTCCTCTCCTCTTGCGCACCGTTCGAGGACATGTTCCCATGACTCCGTCTCTGCTCCGCATAATCTACAGCTTCTTTTCTCTAACGGTTCCCAGTATTTTCCTTCTCTCATCTCATTTCCCAGCCTAAATCTTGCAATCCTAATCATGGATCTCTCTTTCCCTTTTTTCTCCAGGTATTCTGGCTTTTCGATTCCTACTACTTCTTTATACCACCTGTTGTATCTGGATTCTCTTATCCTTTCATCTCTCTCCTGAATTTGAGCGTCTTTGTCTCTCCTCGCTAATTCCTCTACGCTGCTCCATCCCTCATCTCTTCTCCTTTCTATCTCTTTAACCGCAAATCCTCTTTTTTCGTAGAAGCACTTTCTTTCTTCTTCCCATTTTGCTTTTTCCTTCCTGACATTCCCTTTTATTTCCTTCCAGCACTCTCTTGCAATCTCATTCCCCTCTCCTCTCTCCAGTTTTTCCTCGTACTTCATCGCCCTTTTACCAGCCCTTATCCTTATTTTGTTTCTTTTGGTTTCCTCTCTTACCATGTATCCAGGTGTGCACCAGTCCAGGTTCAATGTCCACCTTATGTACTTTTCATGCATTCTTTCTATTTTCTCTCTCTCCTTCCATCCCCATACTTCTGCTCCGTATAATGCTATGCTTGCAACCAGCGAATCGTATAGTTTTATCCTTCTTATCCAGTCTCCACCAAATATCCTCTTTCCTATTCCCCAGACCTGCCTCATTGCTATGGTAGCTTTCCTAACTCTTTCATTTATGTGCGCCTCTTGTCCTCCGTTCCTTTGAAATGTGTAGCCTAGGTAGCAGAATTCTTTTACCTCCTCTATTTCTTCTCCTTTCTATTTCCATTCCATTTTCTTCATTTTGCCTCCTTCTTTCCTGAATCTCATTATCTTTGTTTTCTCTACATTCACTCTCAGCTTTTTTCTGTCAAAATATTTTTCCATCCTTTTTATCATTCTTCTCATCTCTTCTTCATCCTCTGCTACAACTGCTATGTCGTCTGCGTATGCTAATGTCCAGAACTTTATTTCTCCAACTACGACTCCTCCATCTTGTCCCTTCTTCATAGTTTCCTCTAAATCCGCCAGCAGCAGTATAAAAAGCATGGCGCTTAGCGGGCACCCCTGCCTAACTCCTTTGACCGTCCAGAATGCTGGCCCCTTTTCTCCCTTTATCCTTATGGTACTTCTGGTTTCTCTATATTAGTCTTCTATCCTAATTCTCAGCTGTTCACTGATCCCCTCTCTTCTCATTACTTTCCAGATTTTCTTCCTATCTACGGAGTCAAATGCCGCTTTTAAATCTATGAATGCTGCCACCAACTTCCCTTTCCTTTTGCTAACTGCTCTTCCAATTACATAGTTCAGTGCATATGTTCTCCATTGTACCTCTTCCTTTTCTGAATCCGGCCTGAGTTTCTGGTAGAATTCTCTTTTCCTCCACCTCCTTCTCCAACCTTTTAGCCAAAATTGCCGCATAAATCTTGTAACTTGTGTTCATTAGCGTTACTCCTCTGTAGTCTCGTGCTTCTTTCCCTTCTCCTTTCTTTACTATTGGTACTATTATACCTTTTTTCCAATCTTCCGCTATTTCTCCTGTCCTCCACGCTGTATCACACACCTCCCATATTTTTTCTTTTAATCCATCACCTCCATATATCCATACTTCATTTGGCATTCCATCTGTACCTGCAGCTTTCTTCTTTTTCATCTCTTTAATTACTTCTTCTACTTCCTCCCTTCTTATTCCTTCCTGTTCCTCTTTGCCTCTTATTCTTTCCTCTTCTTTCTCATCTGCTTCGTCCGGCCTCTATGTTACTCCTTCTAATAACTCCATGAAATGCATACTCTATTGTTCCTCCGTTATTTCTTCGCAGACCTGTTTCTTGCTTTTCCTTTCTCTATTTATAAATTTCCACACTTCTTTCTCGCTGGTTGCCTCTCTCGCTTCCTTCATTATTCTTTCCTTTTCGCTCTCTTTTTTCTCCTTTACTTTCTTCTCATACTCTTTTTTTTTATTTTGTATTCCTTTTTGTCCACCTCTCCTTTCCTCTATTTAACCAGTTTCTCCCTTGCTTCTTTCCTTAGCCCTGCACACTCTTCATCCCACCATCTATTCCTTCTTGTTGCTTTCTGTTCTTTAATCTCTATCCACACTGCTGCTTGGTTTACTGCTACCTTTATTCCTTCCATAGTTTCCTTTATGCCTGAGCCTTCTATTATTTTCCCTTCCATCTTCTCTCTGTATATATCTGCACATTCCTTAGACCAGTTCATTATTTTCCTGATTCTTTTCTCACCCTTTTCTCTCTCACTACTCCCCTTTACCTTTATTATAATTGGCTGATGATCAGAGTCAATAGCCTCTCCTATCTTTACTTCCACAGCTTTCTCCCAGACTTTCTGGCTTCCGATTAAATAGTCTATTACTGACTTCCCTCTCCCTCCTATAAATGTGAATTCCCCATCTTTGTCTCTCTTTGTTCCGTTCAATATTCCCAAACCTTCCTCCTCCAGAGACTCTATCAGTTTTCTTCCTTCCATGTTAATTTCTTTGTCCTTCGATTTTCTTTTTTTTCCCATTATCTCCGTTAATCCTCCTTTTTCTCTCGTTCTCGCGTTGAAGTCACCTCCTATTATTATTTGCTCTCCTAATCCTCCACCATTTGTGTATTCTTTTATGCACTTTAATTTACTTTCTATGTCATTCCTTACATAAACCGTTATAATTCTCCATGTACCTTCCTCTGTTTTTGCTAATCTTTCCACAATTCCCTCTTCTTCTTTCTCTTCTACTCCCCTCACAGCTATTTCCTTTCTGACACCTGAGATTATCCCTCCTTTAGCTCTTCCCTTCTTTCTTTCTCTCTTTGCAGGTTGGCATTTCCACTCATTCTTGCTCGGTAATCTTCCTTTAACTTTATTCCACTGCTTTTGTTCTACCCAAGTTTCTATCATGATTACTATGTCCCAATTTTCTATCTCTCCCCAGAATTCTGCATTTCTTCTTATTAATCCAGCTACGTTCCAATACCCTATTGTTAATGTGTCCACCTTCTCTTCCTTTTGCTTATTCCTTGCATGCCTCCCGCTCTTCTTCCCCTCTTGCACTTTCTCACCTCCTTGGCTCTCTCTCTCCTTACCTTCTTTTCTCTTATAACCTCCGAAAGCCACTCCACTCTTCTAGCTCTTTCCTGCCTCTCTCTCTATTCCTGCTAATCTTCTTATTTCTTTCTGAATTTTTCTTTCCGCTCTGGTGAGATCATCATCTATAAAGACTTCATGTCTCTTTCCTATCTCCCTCCTCTCCTTCATTATTTCTTTCTTAATTTCCCAGCTCCTGCATTTTATTATTGTCATTTTGTTATTTCCATATCTTATTTCTTGAGTTTCTTCAATTACTTCTTTTTTCTTTCTCAATTCTTCTATCACCTTTTCTATCCTCTCTTTCCTTTCTTTCTCGCTTCCTATCGTGGTTCCTTTCACAATTATATTGTTTCTCCTCTTTCCTCTCTCTGTCATTTCTAGGTTTTTTTCTATCTCTTTTATTTTTTCGATAATCTCTCTTTTTTCGCTTCCTTCAGGTCCACTCTTACCTACTTTCTCAACTCTCTCCTCCAGACTTTTTAATCTATCCTCCATTGATTTCCTCTGTTGCTCCCAAATCTCTTCTCTTCTCTTAAATTCCTCTTTCAATCCTTTTATTTTATTTTTTATTTCCTCTTTGTCCTTCCTTCTTTCTTTTTCCTGCTCCTCTAATTTCTTTATAATTTCTTTTAGCATCCCCTCTGTAGCCATTTCTTCCTTTTCTCCCTTTCCTTTCTTTATTTTGTTTGGAGCTGACCTATTAACCTTCGTTGCTGCGTTAAATCTCTCCAAAATCTCCTTTTCCGCTCTCTCAACTTCCTTCTCTTCTTCCTCTCTTTTTCTTTTCTGGATATAGTCCTTGATTGATCCCAGACTGTCTGTTCTTCCTCTCGCCTTAGCGAGCTCTTCCGCCTTCGTTGGTCTACCCTTCTTTCCGGACCCTTTTTCTTTCTTCTCCTCCTTATCTCATTGCTTCCTTCTTTCTACCTCTCTATCCTTCTCACTCTCCATCCGCGTTCGCCACCTCCGTTTCCTCCGTTTCTCCTTTGCCGGATTCTCGCTTGCTAGGGCTCCCTCTATGCCCATGCTTTCCTCTTCTCCTACTATTTTCTCCGCTCCTTCTCTATCGGTAAGTTACTTCCTCAGCTCCTCGATAGGTGCCGCCTCCTTCTGTTCTCTTTGCTCTCGTATCTTTTTCTGTCACCCTAACCTAACTCTTTTTGCCTTCCTTTATTATCTTTTTATAGTACTATAGAATACTTAACATTAACCTACCTTAGCCCTCCTTACTCTCTTTCCTCCGCTCTTTCTCTCTCCCTGCTTTCCTCCTTTCTCCTCCTCTAAAACCACTACTTCCAACTGTCTCTCTTTGCCCACACAATCACGTCCACTCTCAACGGCTGTCTGAACCGAACTCCAACTATTTCTTAGATACTTATTTACCTGTTTTTGTAAATTTAATGTTTTTTCTTGGTTTTGTCTTGCACAAGGAACAAAACAGATACACTTTTATATTTGGCATATGGTGTAACATAATTTTTTTCTATCTATAATAATATAAATTAAATTAAAATCTTTAGTGTTTGATATAATTATACATATACATAATAATATAAGATAATTTATAAGATATATTTATAAGATTTATTATAAAGAGAGCTAACCTTTTCTTTCTCATTTCTTTTCTCTCTATTTTGTCTTTTTTCTCTTTTTTCTATTCTGTTCCTCTTGCTTTTTTTCAGAAATTTTTTTCAACATTACTTTTATTTTCTTTTACAAGCTTTCGTTTCTTTGCCTCTTCTTTTACGATTTCAAGAAGTATTTCATCTATGACCAGTTTTATCCATGTTACAGTTTCTTCATATTTTATGAATACTTCAAGGAGTTCCTCGTCCGTACCATCATTCAAAACTAAAGAATTTAAAGAATATCATTTTTTATTTGAAAAATATTAAATTATTAGAGGAAAGTCCCCTATTATGAGATAGGCTCGTAATATGCGATAGCAAGATTTCTGCTAAACTAATAAACCCTATCAGTTGGTTCAACCATGAACTTATTGCCCTTGGGGTAAAACTTACTCGTCGCGTCGCGTATATAGAGCCACGGCTGTCTCGCTCCGCGCGTACTTGGCGCGAGACACTACCGTGTCTCTTGATTTAGTGTAAAATTCATTGTGTGATCGTGCATGTAGTCGTTGCAGAGAAAGAAATTGTGAAATTGGATGTTGTCAAGTGCCGTGGATATGAGACTTTAAACCTTGTTTATTATATAATTAATAAATATTTGTCAATGAGTTCTGCATGCAGCGATAGAGTAAGGTCCTATTAATAGGAAAAAACAGGACATGTTGAGTTGCTTAATTACAGAGATTAGATTTGGTGATCGCAAAACCGCAAGGCGTGGGGCTCGTAATATGAGATACTCAGGGTACTCCTGGGTTGCTGGAGTATGAAAGTTATTGTACAGTAATAAAATAAGAGAAAATACTATATTAACGTTAAGGGAAGGTTTATACGAAATTATAAGTGTGTGCTGACTTTGATTTGAGGAGGAAGAGTGGAGGGGGCAGATTAGGTACAATATTGGGTATAAGTGTGTTTACGATTGTTGCAAATGTGCTTCTCCATTACATTTGTCTTTCAGAAACTTTAAATAAAGTTTTCTAATTACAATATGATGTATTTAGCATTTTATTAGCGATTTCCCGGGGTCTCTCATATTAAGAGCACATTTTTTCGATTTTGCCAAAAGCTCATTTTTTACATTTTTCTCTAATTTTCTGAAAAATTAATATTTAAATTAAATTTTATATTTCAGCATCTTAAAGCTTATTAAATTCCCTTAAAAATAACCTACTATATTTTTCAATTCTGCCCATAAACTTTCGGCAATCACACAAAATAGATGTGGTATCTCATAATCGGGGACTTTCCTCTATATTTATATAATAATTTTATTTTTTTAAATTTGTTTTTTCTAAACTCTTCAATTTCTTTCTTTTTATTATCCATTTTCTTAATTTCTGACGGAAAATATCCGGAATCTTCGTGTACCACAATTTTTTCTTATAAATTAATATCTTCTTATAGTATTAATATCTTCTTAAAATGACATTTATTATGTGAACCTAGCTTTGTATATAATTATCGTATATAATCATTTTTTATAAAAAAAAAAGTCTAAAATACGATAGTTCGAAAGCAACGTCCACATCTAATTCCTTCCCAGCATATTGTAATTTGTCTTCAGTAATATCAGCAGGGGGTGGATTCAATTGTAATTGGTCTTCAGTAATATCAGCTGGGGGTGGATTAAATAGTATTTGCTTCCTTCGTAATAGGCAGAATACTAATTGATGTTTGAATAGATGATTTATTGATATATAATATTTTGTTATGGAAAAATATAAGTTAATGAATTTTCTCTCTTTCTCTCTCTCTCTCTCTCTCTCTCTCTCTCTCTCTCTCTCTCTCTCTCTCTCTCTTTCCACATACGCACATGCGAGTCACTCTTTTTCACCACGATGAAATATTTAATTATTTATAAGCTTTTTCACTTTATGTTCAACATTACAATCGTTTTATGCTCAAGTCTATATTAGTCTAGTTACGTGGTTATACTTGTTACGTACTCTAGTTACGTGGTTATACTTGTCCTTTATTTGAGAGAGCATAATAACTGGATTTCGTTGACTCATAATTCTTCAGCAGTATTTCAGATAATTTCACTTTTCAACGAAATTCTTAGCTTTACATTCTTAGCTGTATATTTCGCTACTTATTTACTACAAGTGTATTTTCAACGATATTCTTAGCTTTACATTCTTAGCTGTATATTTCGCTACTTATTTACTACAAATGTATTTTCAACGAAATTCTTAGCTTTATATTCTTCTTTCTATTTTCAACGATATTCTGAGCTTTACATTCTTAGCTGTATATTTCGCCACTTATTTACTACAAATGTATTTTCAACGTAATTCTTAGCTTTATATTCTTAGCTGTATATTTCACTACTTATTCACCATAAGTGTATTTCTTTGTTTTTATCTGCTTTTATTGTACCTTTGCCCTTTAGCTTTTGCTTGGGCATAATAAACCTAATCAATCAATCTCTCTCTCTCTCTCTCTCTCTCTCTCTCTCTCTCTCTCTCTCTCTCTCTCTCTCTTTCTTTCTCTCTCTCTCTCTCTCTGTCTCTCCGTAATTGAATGTTTACTGCGAATATAAATATATTATCGGCAATATGTGCAGCCCAATGCTGGGTATGTATGCTTGTTCAACTTGCCGAAAGTGTATAATCGCAGTAATCATTCAATCACAAAATTCATAAACTTGTATTTTGTTTTTATAATAATATATAACAAAATCTATTGTATTCTTAGGTCTCTTCTACCCCTATTTCATATATAATTTTTTAAAATTTTATTGATCAGTTCTCGTGTTTCACACATTTGAAATTTCGGAGAATTCGTACATAAAAGCTTTATAAAACTGGGTCTAATCAACCAAATCTTAAATAATTATATATAAAATAGGGGTAGAAAAAACTGAAGAATGTAATAGAATTAGAAAAGTTGCCAAAAATTAATAATCAAAAAATTGTCAAAAAATATCAATTTATGAAAAGTCTCAATTGTTGACACTTAAGATGTAGCCCTTAAAGGTTAAAATTTTAACATATTGGCAATTTCTCTAATTCTATTATATTCTTCAGTCTTTTCAACCCCTATTTCATATATAATTGGTTAAGATTTGATTGATCAGTTCTGAAGTTATAGAAATTTCAGTAAATTTGGCATAGCCATACATACATACACACACACATACAGAGATTTTTTAAAATAGCAATTTTTCGACGTTTTAGAACATTCTGAACACATTAGCAACGGCAACTAAAAAAAAATTTTTTTTACGAAAACAAAGCTTCTTCTATGAGGAAGCAAAACGTGGCTGAAACAACTCAGCCAAGAGGGCAAGAAAGGAAAAGTAATTTTGTACAGCTTAAAAATGTTATAAAGAGCAACATTTTACCAATACGAAAAGAGGTAATGGAACTAGCTTCTTTACGAAGAAAAGAAAACATACTTCCTCATTTGCAGGCTACGAAATTACGAGAAGATATATTAAACATGATTCCTAGCCACGCATTTGGTGAGCGTACAGAATGTAAGAAACGCGGTCGTAAATGCGAAGATGAAACGAAGACAAACTACGTAGACGATCTGAAACTGTATGGTCTGTACCAAAAAATACGGATTGCTGTAAGATATATAGCAGCTTATTCAGATAGTTTGCTGTTAAATTACACGAATAACCCTGCAAAATCGTTCAATTCCATAATCTGCAAAGAAATAGGCGTAAAGCGCGTTAATTTTGGCAGAGGCTCTTATAATGCTAGAGTTTTGGGATCAGCTGTGCAATACAATACACAAGACATTCTTACAAAGAGTGCATAAGGTCAGAGGTAAAGCAGTTCCACCTGTTGTCAAGAAACTGGAGAAGCGACGGCAAATAAAAGTTGCTAGAACCAGAGAATCTCGACAAATCGATGGAAAGCAAAAGAGACCAAAGCGAGAATCAGGAACAGATCGCCATTATGGCCCGCAATCGCAAAAACCAGACGATTCAGATGATGTATTCGAAAAACATCGGCAACAACATTTTGAGATGTTAGCTGAAAACGCGAAAAACAGGAAGCAGATTGAACGGAACACAATAGATCAAGGTGATTCTGAGCTGTAGTTATTCACAAGACATTTCATGTTGACAGCATCCGATTTTGGAAGGGTATGTCGTATGAGATTGCAAACGTCTTGCGCACCAACAGCGAAAGACATTTTGTTTCCTCCGTGCATTGACACTGCAGCCATGAAATATAGTCGCGATCGAGAGGAGGATGCAAGGAAAGAGTTAACCGCAAAACTCAAGAAACAAATAAAACCTTGCGGATTGTTTATTGATGGTAAAAATCCATTCCTGGGTGCTTCTCCCGATGGGCTTATTGACGAAGATGGTCTGGTGGAGATTAAATGTCCTCAGTCGGCTGAAATTTTAACAGCAGAAAAAGCCATAGAAACATTGGCTTCCTTGAGGAACATTTTTGATAAAAAAAATCCTGACAATATGAATAAAAATCATCGATTTTTTTATCAGGTTAAAGGTCAATTAAACATAACGCAACGAGAATATTGCATTTTTACTGTATGGACACCAAAAAGCATGAAAATAGTGCATGTAAATAGAGACAATGCTTTATGGGAAACTAATATGCTGCCTTTGCTAAAACGCTTCTACCACGATAGCATGCTTCCGGAAATCTTGAATAGTCGTCATAAAAGGAATATGCCTATAAGGGAGCCAAGATATATTATAGAAGCACAGGAAGCAAGTAAAAAATTAAGTAGTCGAAAAACTATTGAGCAAAGTGCAGTGAAGAGCGAAAATGTTATTATTGAAAATAACGAAACGTTAAAATGTGACATTTCGCCGATAAAAACAGGAATTACCACTGCTATGATTGCTCAAGATATGGAACAGGATGATGATTGTACATATATTGGTACAAGCTACAAGCGAGATATAACCGAAGAGGATAAGGCAAGACGAATAATAAATTTACATGAAATTATTATACTTATTTCCATTGTGAAACAGAATGTCTTGTCTGGCAACAACCTAACGGACGAATCAATAGATGAATTTTTATGCAATGTAAGACAAAGTACTCCTTTTGAAACGCAAAGTGTACAATATCAAGAATATCCTGATTATATTGACGCTAGTAAGAGCAACAAAAGCTTACAAATAATTGGAGGAAAAAGCAAATTCTCTGCAGAGGGAATTGAACACTGGCGATGTATATTTTGTGATAGCACCAAACTGTTCGTATATGACAGTATACCTGGCTGTACATACGACAAATTGGTACGCAAGGAAAGAGAATATATAAAGCGTCGATATCCAAAAATAAGGCAAAGTGATATTATTTTTGAGAAAGTTGATGCACAACCAGACGCTACAAGTTGCGGAATTTACGCCGCAGCTTTTGCCACAACTATATTCAAAAAGGGCAATCCTTGTAATGTAAAATATTCCTATAAAGTAGGAGAGATGAGACAACATTTTATAAAAATTAAAGAAGATGGACATCTGTCGCTATTTCCAACACGTCCGTAATCCTATTTACAAAGTTACGATATTGTAAAAATATATCGTTTAGATAAAACATGTCTCAATGAATAAAGTATTTGTTCGGTATTGGGAAACTAAATGTCAGAAGCGTCTGTTCTGACGGTACTGGCAAAATAAAATGCCACAAACGTTTATTCGGATGGTACTGATTATAATAAAAATTAGATGCGTCTATTCTGACGTTAGTGACAAAATAAAATGCCACAAGCGTGTATTCGGACTGTTGATTATAATAAAAATCAGATGCGTCTGTTCTGACGGTAGTGACAAAATAAAATGCCAGAAGCGTCTATTCGGACGGTACTGATTATAATAAAAATCAGATGCGTCTGTTCTGACGGTACTGAAAAAGTAAAACGTCAGAAGCGTCTGTTATGACGGAACTGATAATTAGAAATGTATCATTTCAAAAGTAAAATTGGAGGGACGGACATAAATATATTGGGCGCGTTCTCACGGGAATAGGCGTTGGAGGGGCCTATTCTGTAATCCATCTATAATATAATAAAAATCAGAAGCGTCTGTTGTGACGGTAATGATTATTACAAATGTATTTTTTGTACATTACAATCGGAGAGACGAAAGAAAATATATTGGGTGCGTTCTCACGGGAATGGGCGTTGGAGGGGCCTATTCTATAGTATCTATAGGGATATATTATATCGATGGATGGAAGTGGATAAGTGTAGGATCACTAGCTTCCGTGAGTTCCTCCAAGATAGAAGGTCCCTATAATTTTCCTGCGTGTCCGTAGTTAACCCTGTCCATGGTCTTCCGCGTTGTCGATGTGTGTCTCATGGATGGCCAAAAATGCCGGTCACGACGCTATGTGTCGTGACGGCGACTCCACTAGCATATGCACAGAACGTTATCTCAGGTAGAGATATACGACTGGCTATAGCATCCCCTGGAGTCCGTGCTTTTATATTTCTGTTGGCACGGTTGTGCGCTCTCGGGAAAGCATGTACGGCGGATTGTTGTTCCGCAAACGTTATTGTTTATTTGTGCGGTCGGTAGACCGCCACAGTATCAATAATCAAAATCACATAATTTCGATCCTTTTTGTACATTTGATAAAAAATGTGCTGTGCATGTATTTGTCACTTGATTATACAAATATATAAACAGTACGTACAAGGTGGACAAAATAAAGCGTAACAAATTTTTATCCTCACAACTTATTTGCAGAGAAATATGTTTTAAACAAAAGTTGTTTGCTTTGAAGGGGGACACAGGATTCCGATGTGAGTTGTGTCGTAGATGTCGTCATTCTCAAAAAATAGGGGACTAATTTCTTATGGAACTTCATTTTTTCCTTCACATGAAAGTTGTACATCTCGTTGAGACATTTTCGAAACACTATAATAAAGCTCTCTTTCGTTAAAATGTCCTGAGATTTTTTAAATTTTGTCAATTTTTTATAAAAAATGTAATGTCTCGTAGAATATTCACTTTTCGATAACTGTACCTTCATGCTTTTATACATAGATTAACGAAATGAAGCGAATAACAATATTATTTTTGATTTTGACATTTACAATTTTGCAATTTTTGCGTTTTTTTTCAACAAAATCGATTTTTTTTATTCTACATATAAAAATATCAAGGTAAAATCCTCGAAAAGTAAAAACTACGAGATATTTCATATATTTTATATTGCAAATATCATGGCAAAATTTAAAATATCTTAAAAACGAAAGAGCTTTATCAAGAGACACGGTAGTGTCTCGCGCCAAGTACGCGCGGAGCGAGACAGCCGTGGCTCTATATACGCGACGCGACGAGTTGCGAGTAGGGGAGACCGGGGCTAAACAGTCTACGGGGTAAAAGTGTCAAATCAAATATCTCGGAACCTGTATATTGTGCGAACTCGCTATTAACATTGTAAACGCTGCTTATGGTACCCATGTGACCAACGGAGTTTCGGCAGGTTACCTGCTGTGTTATGATTTTTACGAGGGCAAACGTGTTTTCGGAAGGTGAAAGTGAAATTTTCTGCGCGTGAAAATTTTGTAATATCTGCAATAATATTTGCTCTCCAAATCTCGAGGTACGTGATTATAAAGAGTAATGCATGCTGAACACGAATCCAGTGTAGTTTTTTCATTATTGTTGATGTCTAATATTTCGTGGGCGATCAAACCTGAAACTTGTGTTTGGGGCAAATCGGTCAGTAAGCACCCGGGGAAAATGCGGCAGTCTCGTCACCGTGGCGCGCCGGGCGCACGACTTCAGCTCACGGCAATTTCAGGTTAGGTTTCCCTCGAGCGTGATTCTGTCTTCCCTTGCACGTGCGTTAGTTTGCATACATAGGGAAATGGTACTCACGTATCGTCGCAAAACGACTCCCGTCGACAAGGAGAAACTCAAGAAGGCAGTTCTTGCGGTTAAAAAAAAAATGAGCGCTTACGCAGCCGCAAAACAATTCGATGTCCGGAGAACCACGTTAAACAACTGGTTGAAGAAGAACAACGATTAACAATTATTAACAATTATTAACAATTATTATTAACAATTATTAACGATTATCATTATTATTTATTATTAACAATTATTATTATTATTTATTATTAACAATTATTAACAATTATTAACAATTATTTTTTAATGTTTCGCATAAAAATTTTAAAAAATAAATTTTTATATTTTTCTCTTAAAAAACAATTATTAAAATGTATCCTATCATTTTTCAGGATCAGATGTATTTGTATTGAAAATGCAGTATGACCGATTTGCCCCGGGGGGGGGGGGGGGGGTGACAGTTCTACCCCGGCATTTTTGAGATTTCAATTTTTCCACCGTTGTCGTTTTTGCTCTATACCGGTTAAACAAAGCGACGTAGACAAAAATTTCCTATATAAATTTTGTAGCTAAAGGTTTACTCTTTACAATGGTATACCACATTTAACTAAAATTATTTATTTTGTTGTTAAAAATCGGCACCGAAAAAAAACTGACCGATTAGCCCCGGTCTCCCCTACCTGAGATTATGAGATTTCGATAACCAGCGAACGGATCGAGTTCTAACAAGGCTTAATGAATAGCTGGGACCAAATTTATATAAGAAAAGTGTTTTTATTTTTCCGCTACGTGCCCTACGAGCGGAGATATTACGATGCAAAGAATAAAGTGTAAAATTTTCAATTAAGACACGTCATCGTCGTCGTCGTCATCATTGTCCCGGACCGTCACTTTCATAGTCTCGCCACGGTGCGCCGCGGCGCCACTGTTTCGCGTCACTTTTATTTTCCATTAGAGCAGCGAAGTATCGCCAGCTGTGCACATGTCTTTACTGTCGGTAAAATAGATTTCCTGTAAATAAATCGCGTTCGCGAGAGAAATCAATCAAGTCATCATAACACGCGTCAAAGTGAGTGAGGTTAACGTGTCATGTCATATTGACACCGCAGGAAGGATTGATTCGAACAATCCTTTGGGCTTATAAATAAATCGCGTTTGCGAGAGAGAGCGAGATCTGGCAGTCTCGAGCGTCTCCATGACAACGGAAGAGACAGTATGTTTATGTGCAGTGACGTGACTGACGTGTATGTATGTCAGTTGGTGCGCGAGGCTGTGTTTACATTTATCGCAATGTTAAACTCCTTACGACGATCGTAACGCTTGACAGCTATCGTTACTTTTATCCTCATTATATGAGTTGACTCAACTTGAATTTGGAAGATTGTGACACTTGTCTAGCGTTACAACAGTATAACCTAACATCAGCCTTCTCGACACGCAAAGAAAAGTGTGTTTATAGTTAGATATATTTACATAGATATATTGTTTACGACAGTTTCTTTGCTTACAACCACAATTGCAGCATTACGATGGATCGTAAGCTCATTACGACGATCGTAAGGTTCGTCGTGACAGTTATCGTATGAATTATTAAGGTGCGTCTACATCTATCGTAACGCTGCGATCGTGGTCATAAGCAAAGAAGCTCTCGTAAACAATATATCTATGTTAATATATCTATCTATAAGCACTGCACTTTTCTTCGCACGTCGAGAAGGCTGACAAATTAAGTTATTGTTGTAATGCTAGAACAAGTGTCGTTATCGTCAGAGTTCAAGTTGCATTTCGTCGATGAGGTTACGATAACTGTCACGACGATCACAATCAATTATTATCGATCATTGGATAGTCGGTGAAAATTACATGGTGTTTTTAATAAATTACTTAAAAAGTTAGAATACTTTAGTATTGTATTTTCGTGCTGTTAAAAAAATATTATAAATTATTATTACCTTCTTTCTTTTTGCAGGAGAGATTTTTATAATATAGAACTACGGATGTGTATATAGAACTGTGATGTAGTGACACGCGGGCGTGTTAATAACATATGATAATAAGAGTAATTATATACATAGGATACCGTGTGTGAGAAGAAAACGCGAATATTTATTACTTGGCTCTTCTATTTATTTCTATCTCGACGAGACTAGAGAAATGATGGATGAGCGGAATTTTTGTTTGCAGTATTATGAGAAAGTAGTCATCTAAGTTCCATTTGCTCTTCAAATCAAAGCGACAATTATATACTACTATATAAGAATTCCTCCGTCAGATTGCCACTGAATGATTAGAATATTATTATTTCTTTTAAATGGCAGGTTGGTTTTTGCAGCGTCGAAGAAAAAAGTCTCTGGAGATATCGAGGAGATATTATTGAAGGAGCGCCTGCTTGACAAGACAAAGCTGAAGCAGTTTTGCTTAAGATTCACTGTACCTGCTATGTATAGAAATTTCCTGTGGAAAGTCTTACTCGACGTTGTACCGATTTACACAGAGAGTCAGGGGTTTATAATGACCCAGCGTAAGGCGAAATTTCAGGATTTACAGAGAGCACTGAGAGTCACCAAGATCATAGACGACTTTACAAAACCTCATCTAATATTTCTAGCGATGTGGCTGTTACGCAAAAGAAGAGAAAAAGTTGATATAACTGCTCAATTGGAATCACCGTTATACAGGTTTATCGCATTATTTAATATTGTTTCAGACTTTTAAACTCATATTTAATTTTTTAATTTTAATTGAGATCCAGAATTTATTTTGATAGCAGTAGGGATACAGCCGACAGTTTAAAATGATGGAAGCTCCGTCCGGGGGGTCGGGACGGGCTGCGTCGGTTCGTGGGGGAAACCGTAAGCGGTGGGCGAGCGGTAGGTGGGGTGCGAGAGGAAAATTTCTTTCCCCTTACCGCAGCGGACCTCCCTGCGCCCAGGGGCGGATCGTCGAGATCGTCCCCCCGGGGCTCGGTCAGGGGCGGCGCGGTGAAATTTTTTTTCGCCGGGGGCGCCGGGGGGGTGCGCGAGGACGACGGATGCGGTCGGGGCGATAGCGGGGCGTTCTAGAGTCGGGTTTTATCGGGGCGTTCTAGAGTCGGGTTTTATCGGGGCGATAACGGCGCAGCCCTGAAGTCCGAAGGTGCCCTCCGCGATAATTGGCGAAGAGGACTCTTCGTTTTATCGGGCGATTGTCGGCGGAGAGGACTCTTCGTTTTATCGGGCGATTGCCGGCGGAGAGGACTCTTCGTTTTATCGGGCGATTGCCGGCGGAGAGGACTTCTCGTTCCATCGGATCGCTCGATTCTATATAAAACGCGGGGTAGCGCGAGAGACGTCTATCGAGACTCGGTCGAGAGCGCGAGGAACGTCGACATGAACGTCGCGGAGAGTCAGCAGAAGGACGCGGAGATAATGGCGATCCTGGACGATTCGCTCTTGGGCGCGCGGACGGAGGTCGAATCGCCGACCTTCGCCCTGGTCGACCTGCTGAACGAGATATGGAGACCCGAGCGCTCGGCGACGCGAAACCTGAGAGATTTTCTCGCGAGCGTGTCGAGATACCTGGCGAATCAGAGGGACACCGGTGCGCGTCGCGCGCGCGAGGGCGAGGAGATAAGAAGCGCGATCACGGAGCTCTACGGATTGTGGCTGAAGGAAGGTCCGGTGAGTCCGACCTGTTCCGTGGACGATATGTATCGTTTCGTTCGCGCCCAATTTCCGTCTAAGGTGTACTCGTCGCTGGTGAAGGGTCTGATGACGCACGATACGTTCTACGAGTGGATCAGCGAACACGAGAGTCACGTCAACGGTGCGTCGACCGTCAAGGCGGCGGACGCTTCCGCGTCGCGCGCGGTCTCCGCGGATCCGCCCGTGGACGCTCTCGCGTCGCGCGCGGTATCGACGGATCACGCGTACGGCGCGAACGAGTCGCGCGAGGACGAGGAGAACGGCGGCGGCGGGTTCGACGCGCTGTTCGATCTGTCGGATCGCGATCTGGATCGCGTACCGCAGTACGTCTCGAGCATGAAGGACCGAAGACTCTTCACCATCAGGTCGCCGGGGGAGGTCGGGTCTCAGCTGATTCGCATGGACGTCTACGACGTCAAGGACATCGTCAGCAGGGACAAGCGCGAATGGTGGAGATACGCGAAGGTGAGAGCTCAGTTTCTCACCTCTCTCTCGCGCGCGGATCGCAAGCGGCAGTTGATGCTGCAGATGATGGACCTCGTGGCGGACGATCTGAAGAAGGTTCCGGGGGTCCAGAGGGAGACGAAGAACCTCACCTACGAGAGCGGGCGAGGCAACTTTTGAGATGTATCTCGCGGGAGAAATATACGCCTGTTCGAGTAATTTTTGTTTTCTCATTTTCCCGCCTCCTTCCCACCTTGTTTTAGATATAGGGAAAAATGAAAGCTAGACAATAAGGTTCGTTTTTTTTCTTTATTGTTTCTCGCTACCGCTACATCGTTACGATTTCTCTCTGCCGAAGCACAGAGCGGCCAACTCGCAGTCGACGATATCGCCGCGGTCGAAGGTCTCGCTCTCGCGTATCGCCCTCGAGACGTTCGCGGGATCCGCCACGGTGGCCGCGATGGCGAGGAAGCGCGACAGCCTCGAGTCGATCCTGCCGGTCATCGAGGACAGAGTGACGATGACGCGGTTGACGCACAGCTCCAGATCGAACAGGAAGAGCACCGTGCTCATCGACGTGACGAGACGCGTCGTCGACGTGTCTATGCGCAGGATAGGTTGGTTGTGTATCCTCCCGAATCTCAGCGTCAGGTTTCCGTCAGCTAGACACATCGGGGGCGGCGGAGCGTGGTTCTCGCCGCTGTACAGGTGGGACAGCACGACGCGCCTCTGATCGAGAAACTCCCTCCACGTCTCGGGCGAGAGCGACATCTCCTTGCCGTGGCAATCCCCTATGACGATGGTCACGTAGCAGGGGAGCACGACGGCGACACCGACCTCGACGAACTTGTACCCCGTTCTCGTCAACTCGTACCTCCTTCCCAGAATCCGCTGCGGACGCTCCGCGTCGCGCCTCGAGACATTGCGTCTGTGAAACGACGAAATAATCGCGACGATGAGATCGCGCGTCGACTCACGTCTTTTTCCGCTCGTCGCCGTTGCTCTGGCTCGGTTCCGCCGATCGCTCGTCGAGTCCTCTCTTTCTCGCTCCACCGGCGACGTTATCGCGGTCTCCGTCCGAGTAGCGCGCCTCGAAGTGCGTGGGCTGCGGCGGCGAATACATATCGTCGCGAGACTGATCGCGCAATAATGACAATCTCAGGGGATGATGGTATATATACCCTCCTCGACGATTCAAGGGCGACGCGCGAAACCGCGATTTATCGCTCCGTTTCCCGTTCCTCCTCTTCCTCCGACGGATCGTCGCAGCTCGCGAGCGCGTCGATTCTGACGAATCGATTCAAAAGATCCCGCAACTGCTGCAGCAGTCCGTCTCTCGGGCAAGCGACGCCGAGGATCCCCAGGTCGAATCTACCGGCCGCCGTCACGGTCCTCGCAAAGTCGTTGAATCTGTAGAACTGTTTTCTTCCGACGAAATACAGATTACCGTCCGTGTACCGAAACGCCAACGTTACGCCGGAGGGTATCCCCGGAAATATCTTCTCGATCGCGTAAAATTTTACGATTCTCATCGAGCAATCGTCCATCTCGCCCACGATCTGATCGTTGTATATCACGAAGGTCCGCCCTTTGTTCGTGCTCACCACGGCGTTGATCCTCGCGTCCGCGGGAATTCCGAGCTCGGCGTAGGATCTCGGCCAGGTCGGCGCCAGCGCCAGACGCGGATTATAGGTGACCATGTAGACATTTCTGTCCGCGAACAGCACGAGATCGCCCGAGGGCGTCTCGTAAGCGGCCGTCAGACGCGTGAAGTTCTCGGGGAGAAAATTCACGTAGTCCGTCATCAGCATCGGCCTCTTGTAGGTTTTTCCGTCGAGATCGACCGACCACAGGCGTCGTTCGCGCGCGACGTTCAATCGGCCGTTCGACACCAGCACGACGTCCGGGCGCCGCAGGGCGCACAGATCCGTCTCGACGTCCACCGTCGTGGTCTTCGTCATCGTCGTCGTCGGTGGTGGCGCGGTCGTCGTCGTCGTCGGCGCGGTCGTAGTCGTTCTCGGAAATTTGGCGCTTTTCTTAGCGCCGTATAGATGCTGAATAGAAAGAACGTCCTCTAGACCAAGTTTAACGGGGAACGATTTATCGGGCGCGAACGCGTACATCACCGCGTCCGGGTTGGTCGTGTGCATCAGACCTAGAGCGTGACCGATCTCGTGCGTCAGGGTTTGAAGCAGATGCTGCGTTCCCGCGGGATTGTCGGTCAGGTATATGTGCCACGGTTCCGCTCTGTCGACGTGCACCTCCGAGACGAAGTCGATATCTCCGGTCGGGTAGAACGCGTGAGCCAGTACCCCGCCGCGACCGTCCAGTTCCGCCGAGCACATTCCGTCCGATCGAGAGCCCGCGTACGTGTGAAGACCCTCGCGAAACGATATAAGAATGTCGGGGTTCTGCGAATCGCGCTCGAAGGTCAGCGACGAATTCGCCGTCCACAGATCGAACGCGGCTTGAGCCGTTTTCAGTATCTGCGCAGTGGCCAGGTGGAAGTTCCACCTGAGATGCGTCTTCGACCATTTGCGCGTGAGCGGGGCGTACGTGCGCTCCGACACGTCCTCGACGCCGCATCGCGGTTTGCGCATCAGATTCAGCGTCTCCTCGTTCAATTCGCCGTTGCCGGGTAGTCGGTAGTATTCCTGGAACAGCTCGACAGCCTGACGGAGATCTCGGTCGGTGTTCCCGGACGAAGACCTCTGTAGATCGTTGTCCAGATATCCGTATTTTCGCAGATATCGGGTCGCCGTCTCGCTCTCGTTGGACCCGCGGTTCGCCGCGACGACGACGGCGATCGCGCACAGAGCGACGCGCGCGAGCGGCATCGCCGAGAAGAGGGGCGGAAACGAGAAGCGACGCGCGTCACGGCCGGAGCGCGATTGACGGAGGTACGGGTCAACAGGTGTCGAGGAGCGTCGTAACGCGGGGTAGGGCAATATTTTTAGGGCGAGAATCGCTGGACGCGCGAGACAGGGCGTTGTCGTTCTTCGCGTTTCAGGAAGATCGACATCCGGGAGATGAGTCTATCTCGCGGTCAGGAAATCGGCGTCAGGGGAATGAGCGTATTTTTTTCGCGATTGACGTCAGGGGACGACTCCGTTTTTCGCGGTCAGGAAATCGACGTCCGGGGGATGACTCTGTCCGCGACTCGCGTTTTTCCGCTCGAGATAAGCGATTCTTCCAACAAAGAAAAAAGGGAGTAGGGGTATTGCGTTTTTCCCGTTTCGAAGGAAAGAAACGTCCGGAGACAAGATCTATTTTCGCGCTTTTACCGCAGATATCGTCACTCGCGCGGTATATAAGAGCTACGCGTTCGCGAGTCCTCGTCAAAGTTTCCAGTCTATCGTAGCGTTTTTCTCGTCAAAGTTTTCCCCGGTCGATCGTATCGTTTTTTCGCGATGGAGCAGCTCAGAGATCTCGTTATGACGTGCCACGCGTTGAGGGTCAACGCCGAGGGCGCGTCGAGCCAGGCGAGAATTTTGGCCCGAGAGCTCGGAAGGGCTCTACCACGCGGTGGAGAAACATAATGGCAACACACCGGCGTCTCTGAGAGTCAGATTCTTCCTCCGATGAGAGGAAAAGGATTTTTCAAAAATG
>JASTWR010001313.1:0-48717 GCA_030770355.1 Harpagoxenus sublaevis
CTCACGCTGACCCTTTTCAAGGAATGGGGCCCGTTCGTGGTGATGGATTGTTCACGACAGAACGAATCGATAAAAAGCGCGACCGTGGATGTTCGTATAGAGTTTGAGTGTAAACGCAATATAGAACCTAATACAACGGCCTACTGTCTTATTATTCACGACCGTGTGGTGGAATATAATCCGCTGACTAACATCGTGCGCAAGATTGTGTAGCGACAGTAAATTCATTTATCATTTGCTCATGAGACCGCAACTATGTTGCAAGTACTGACATTCGCTGAATTTATAAGGATTTATCGTTGCGGAAAGAAGTTTGTGGTTAAAGAGGCTGCTTTATTATTTATGATCTTGCAGTGGAATATATATAATTCGCAGACTAATATTGTGCTCAAGATTCTGTAGCGACAGTAAATTCATTTTAAGTTTGCGGTTAAAGAGGCTGCTTTATTATTCATGATCTTGCAGTGGAATATATATATATATATAATTCGAGTAAATTTATTTTATCAGTCGTTCACGAGATCGTAACTATGTCGGACGTGCCAACATTCGTTGATCTACAGGGATTCATTGTTGGTGAAAAGTTTGTAGTCAAAGAGGTTGCGGTCTTGAAAAAAGGGACCGTGCTTACACACCATGTTTTTTATCCACCGAGGGTATGGCACATCATGACGAGTGCGGAAAAAATTCAAGCGAGGTGGCTGACGCGGAATCACCACGGTCTTGGATGGAACAACGGCGACACGGAGTACTGTCACGCTAAGAGCATCATCCGAGAGGCTGTGTGCGGAAAACTTAAAATTGAGGAAGATTTTTCTTTCGATTCCGCTTCCTCTTCCGCTTCCTCTTCCGTCCCGATTGTGTACGTGAAGGGAGAGGAGAAGAAGAAATGGCTGCGAGAGCTCATCGGGGACACGGTCGACGTTGATGTCACGATCGAGACGATCGATGCCGATTACGAGGACATCGGTAGGCTGCGAACGCTGACCGCGGTCAGGCCTTTTCGCTGCTATCGTCACACGAGGAACTGCGCGATGGAGAATGTCATAAAGTTACACGAATGGTGGACCGAACGGCAGGAGCGAGTGAAGCACTTGTGATTCCGACAGGATATGAGATTTCTGAGAAGAAAACCTTACGTTTCAACGATAATAATCATCATATAATCATCTTTTTTCATTTTGTATTGTGCATATAAAAATCATCTCTTTCTATTTTGTATTGTATAAATTTGAGGAAATTAAAAAAAACTGTTTTCGACATACATGTTTTAGTGTTAGTGTTAATTTTTTTCTACTTTTGATAGCTATTTTTAAAAATCATTCGCTTATTTATCCCAGCTCGCTCGTGTACGCCGTGACTTCGGAAATGATTTTATCGCTATTATTTATGTTCAATCGTTATTGCGATGTGACTAAACCGCGCGCGCCTTTTCTACTCAAACGTCTCGCGAATTGTTTTTTTCTTGTTTATTTTATATATTAGCGACGATTAGTAATTTATTGCGATGCAAATGAACCGTGCGTGCTTTTTATCCTCTTTCCTTGTTCGTCTTATTTATAGCCACGATTATTAATTTATCGCGATGTGACTAAACCTTGCGTGCCTTTTTTTCCACAAACGTCTCGTGAATTGTTTTTCCTCGTTTGTTTTATTTATTTTTTCTCCGAAACGTTTCAAGAGTCTTTTCTTCGTTTTTACTCCATTTAATAAAAAAATCTTTCCCTAAATCTAGATCGTTAGCGACAACATCCTCCCCTCCTTGTCCGTTTAATCGATGGTGCCCAGATTTGACGTTTATCGTCTCTCGGTTTTTGCTTTATATATTAGCGACGATTAGTAATTTATTTGAGATGCAAATGAACCGTGCCTTTTCCTCTTTCCTTGTTTGTCTTATTTATAGCGACGATTATTAATTTATCGCGATGTGACTGAACCTTGCGTGCTTTTTTTCCTCAAACGTCTCGTGAATTGTTTTTCGTCGTTTGTTTTTATTTATTTTTCTTCGAAACGTTTCACGAGTTTTCTTCTTCGTTTTACTCCTCTTAAGAAAAAAATATTTCCTTTAGATCGTTGGCGACATCCCCCCCTCCGCGTCCGTCTAATCAATGGTGTCCAATTACGTTCGAATCGCGATCAGACGCTTATCGTTTCTCGGTTGCGAGTGAGTCACCTCGCTTTTCTCTGTTCTCTCCACTTCTCGATAATGTTGTTCTAGCGCATCGTTATCCTCGCGATTTACGTCGATGCGGTGAACTGCGAATTTAACGCTAGTGATACTAAAGCGGTGGTCCATTATTTGCAAAAATATGGCTATCTGCAGGAGAATGCGCAAAAGTTTTCAGCAGGTTACGACACGACTGCGGCTATGAAACGTGCTATCGCGTGGTTTCAGAGATATTATAAATTGCCCGGCAACGGTGAATTGAATGAGCTAACCCTGCAATTGATGAACACACCCCACTGCGGTGTCGAGGACGTGTCGGAGCGCTCGATTGGTCCACTCTCGCTGAAATGGCCTAAAACATATCTCACGTGGAACTTTTACGGGGCGACGGAGGATCAACTGACAACAGCTCAAGCCGCGTTCGATCTATGGGCGGCGAATTCGTCGTTGACGTTCGCGCGAGATGTATAGAATCCCAACATTCTGATATCATTTCGCGATGGCTTTCACCCGTTTCTCAATCCCCGACATGGAATGTGTTTGGAATCAATGGACGGCCCCAACGGAGTAGTCGCTCACGCGTATCTCCCTACTGGAGATCACGACTATGACTACGTTTACACGGCGGCTTATAAGCCGAAGTTATAACTGCCGTATACTATCCGATCCAAAACTGTTCTTCTTTTTATCAATATGATTACTTAAATATGAGCCCCTTTCATACTCTAAACATTTGAATTAATCTCTTTTGACATATACATACTAGAATAATGTATAGTTTAAAATCAAAAGAAGCTCTTATTTAAATAATCATTATGATCAAAAGAAGAAACGTTTTGGATCGGATAGTATACGGCAGTTATAACTTCGGCTTATAAGCCGCCGTGTAAACGTAGTCAATGTCTCGGAGATACACATAGACAACACGGAACGGTGGCACATAACTCTGGACAAGAATCCTCCGGGAACTTACCATATGCTTCAAACGCTCACGCACGAGATCGGTCACGCTCTAGGATTAAGGCATAGTCCGAACGAGGATTCAATGATGTTTGCATTCGTGCCCAAGAAATCTTTTCCCACCAAATTAAGCTATGAGGATATTATTACCATCCAACATCTTTACGGTAACGTTTACTTTCCGGTTTCCATACCAATTACGACAACGATCGCGCCGATGACCACAACTACGAGGGCGACGACTACGACGACGGCAGCCACCACGATCGCGACTGATACGAAATTCTCGAAAGACGACGTCGAGACGGATCTGTGTGCCTTACAACGCGTGGATCACGTGTTGGTATTTAACAGTCGAATTTACGTCGCGCGTAAGCGACACGTATGGTCGATTGATGTAAATGGAAAGACCTACAGGAAACCGTTTTTGTTGACGAATTATATTAATTATCTCCCCGTAAATTTCACACTTTCGGCTGCCTATCAAGCGCCGTCGGGCGATCTCGTGCTGTTTGTGGACAATAAGGTATACCTGGTGAATTACCCGAGTTTAGCGCTGGTACCAACCTGGCCGCGATATCTCTCCGAGCTTGGATTTCCATCGAACGCGAGGATCAACGCCGCGGTGAATACCAACCGAGGACAAACCTTCGTGATATACGACGATCAGTTTGCGGCCGAGATGAACGAGTGTTCGATAAAAGCCTCCCAATTTTTCTCGATTCAAGCGATATTTCCCGGAATACCTTCCGGTATTTTAACGGCCTTCCGATTCATCGATGGGAATCTGTACTTTTTCGGCAAACGACAATTCTACAAATTTAATGAATTTACGAAAGCTGTAACAACCATCGGCGGGTTTGAACCGGAGATGCTCGGTGTGACTTGTCCGAGGGACGGGCTGTTGCTAGAGCTGCGAAATCTCCTGAGTCGATTCGTTCGAATTGACGCACTGATGAGTAACCGTGACAATACTTCCGATGATATTGAAGAGGAAAAGAGCGAGTCGACGGTGTAAAAAAAGTATTGTAAATTATCAGAAAATTATCCGAAGAGTCCGAGGATGTTGAAAAGGAAAAGAGCGAGTCGACGGTGTAAAAAAGTATTGTAAATTATCATAAAATTATTCGAAGAGGGGAATGACGTGTTTCTTTTTAAGTCGACACCCTGTCACACGAGCGATTATTCTTGCGCGGTCCACCTACCGGGCGCAAACGATCAGACGCATAGAAAGATACGCTGAGAAAAGAGAGAGAGATGTATTCGACATTGCGCGCTCATCAGCAGCAGGAGCAGCATTTCGATAAATCACCGCCGTCACCGCCGTCACCGCAGCCACTGTTGCAGGTAATGCTGACGCAACCACCGCCGCCGCTGCAACATCACCTTGACGACGATCGTGAGAACGATATCTGCGACGATGGAACAAATAGGATAAAAAAAAGAAAGAACGACGAGGGATCGGTGACGATGACGCCGCCACCGAATATTGAGCATGTCTATCCAACCTCGAGCAACAGCGGGAACAACCGAGAGAAAGAAACGCGTAAGTTGACGTTGACACTGACTAGCGTATCCCGCCAAGTATGTAGGTATTCATACACATTGTATTTTACAGATATGACAACAACAGCCGCTCGACGAAGTGGATAGCCAATATCGCGCGTTATCGTATCCGTATCTTGGGAAGGAGATACTCGTTGACCAAAACGTTCTACAAATTCATAAACGTCGGTATAGCCGTTAGATTTCCGTCTTGCGTGGACATCATCATAGGGAATTATCATGGCAAGGAGATCAATCTCTCGCCCGACGCATGGAGTCGACTCATGGATGAAAAACACGCCATAATGTCGCACCTGCGGCGCAGCACCAGCAGCGGCGGTGGGTGCAACAACGACGACGAGAATACGCGCAATCCAGCCTACAGAACCATCGTCGCAGCAGGTTTGACGTTACGATTTGGAAGACTCAACAATTTGCCGATCCTGCGTCTGGACACGCTCAAGACTCGTATCGTCCTGTCGATGAATACCGTGCTCGCTATGTTCGACCTCGAGCACTGCATAAATTTTATAGCGGCTACGCTGTCCGCGATAACCGACAAGGTCGACGCGAAACTGTCCCGTTTTGTCGCTATCGCATCCATGGTTCCGGACCCTGCGAACGTTCCACGTGTGATACGCGAGAGCGAATTTTTTGATCGCACTGACATCGTCGACTGCGAGTTGGTTGCTTTATGTTTTGGAATGGCTGAAAAGTTGTAATTCCCTCACCACCCCCCGATACGAATAAAGAAACATCTTGCCCCTTTCTTTCCCATTACCCTATCTAAAAAAAGCATTCAATAAATGACAATTACACAATCTATACAATTCCATTTTGATATTTTTTATTATTTTCCCATTTCCCATTATGTGCACAGAGAGACATTCTTTTCACTCTAGGCTACAAATCTCATATCTGCGCGTATATGTATGTAGATGTATGTAGATAGATGTATGCCACCACCATCGCCGCCGCCCGATCTTCGACGACACGATCAATCTGTAACGCGAGCAACTGTATTAATTTACGAAATTATTCACATATTCTAAAATTATACGTACCTAAATGTCGCCCTGACCGCCGTAGTAAGAAAGACTCTTAGTCTCTTTCACGATTGCCGGAATAGTCGACATATCCGTCGCCACCTGATCCAATAATTCTCGCAACAATTGCCCCTTGCGGTCCGTCATCGAGGAGGAGATAAAGAATTGACCTCTCAGTTTTGCGTGCCTCCACCAGTGACGCTTCTCTACGTTTACTATGTCCTTGAAATCGTACACGTCCAAGCGTACCAATTGATCTCCGGTTTCTCTAGGTGATCTCACAGTCTCCATTCGCCCATTATTTAATCTAGATACGTACTGATGAATATATTTGACATGAAAATCGGGGGCCAGATCAAACAATGCGTCAAGCCCGCGTCCCTTGTCCACCTCTTCCTCCTTATCATTATTATTATTTTGCTTCTTTCTCTTCTTATCCTCTTTTTCCTCCGCCGTCGAAGTTATCGCCGTCGCTGTCGCTGTCGCTACCTCTTTCTCCTTCATCCTTTTCATGCGTTGCTCCAATGGGACGTCATCATTTTCGCAAACGTTTTCACCGTCGTCGTCGTTGTCGTCATCGTCGTCGTCCTCCTCGTCGTCGTCGTCGTCGTCGTCGTTGTCGTTGTCGTGATTGGTCACGACGGAAACCTTGCGCGACGCGGAAATCTGCCTCGCCGCTCCGAGCGGTAAACTGGCGATATATGTTTTATAATGGATCACCAATTCGGTGTAAGTTTCCACATTCATAGTGTTCTTCGTAAACGACTCGTAAATTGGATCAGGAATTTGGGCGCAAAGAAATCTATGCATCTCATCGGCGGAACTCGTAGGGTTTAATGACCCTTTGTCAAGCCACAACTGGTAGAGATTCTTCAGGGCTTTTCGCATGCCACGTTTGTCGAAATCAGTTACCGTTTTCGAACTCTCAGCGGACCTCGCCATACTAACAATTAATAATCCTAGGTTGCGCGACGCTGTCCAAGAGGGATTCCAAATGTTATACAATAAGTCAAGGAGGTTAAAATGAGTGCCGATTTCGTTCGTTTTCTTCTTCCCCTGATCAGTCGAAAACGGCGCTTCCATAAGCACCATTACCTCCAAATCTTCCTGAGAGGGCTGAGATTCCGCATTTTTCTTATTCATCTTGACGTACACTTGCGCGATTTTGAGAAAAAAAACGGTACTCTGTGGTTCTCGATATTCCGACTTCTGACATCGAGCTGGTCTCGTCTCGCACTTATATATGTACTTATATGTTTATGTATATACCACCGACTCTTGTCATAAGTAAAAATAACGCATTGAATTCTTATATTGCAATCATAATGTAATTTAATTAAGGTGCGTCTAATTGTAAGTTTTATTCCTTTCAAACAGTCATCGCATAAATTGTTTTTTTTCTAATCGCCGCGATCAAATGTTCTATTTTAAGTTCTTATTCTCTTCAAGAATAACTTCTATTGAATTTTTTATTGCAGCCATAATGTGATTTATAGTGCGTCTAATTATAAGTTTTTTTATTCCTTTCAAACAGTCGTCGCATAAATGTTTTCTTCTAATTGGGATAAAATGTTCTATTTTTAATTTTTTAGAGTGCGATTATCACAGAATGATCCGCGAAACGCTCGAGGCTTCGAGGTGTGGCAAAACTTCGCGACGCCGATGATGTAATCACAACACACCCCCTCCCCGCACAATTGAATTTATTGCCGCGATAAGGCATCTGACAATAAGCGCGTTCAGCGGAATTATGTAATCACATAACCTCCCCCTCGATCGAATTTATTGCTGCGATAAGACATCTGACAATGAGACATCGCGCGCGTACCGGGACTAGTATGGCCGGTATTCATAGTCGGATCATATATTTTTTGAAGACCGTCTTAAGTATTATCTTACGATGTCATGAACCAATCACAGAGCCGTATTACCGTCTTAAGACATTACATAAGACTATCTTGAAATAAGTTTTCGACTATGAATACTGACCCTATGACTTTTTTAAAAAATCGTAGTACATATAAAAAAATGCTATGGGCGCATGTGGAGTAACGCACGTTTGTTCTTTAAAGCTAATACAGCTGAATCGATGAGAAGCGAATAGAAGTAGAACCTTTTTCTCTCTCTGTCAGTACTTATGTCTATATCAGCTTACATGCAACCTAATCCGGTATTCATAGTCGGATCTTATTTCAAGACCGTCTTAAGTAATGTCTTAAGATGCTAATACGGCTCTGTGATTGGTTTATAACATCTTAAGATTGTACTTACGACGGTCTTAATTCATATTCGGATCTTATTTTCAAGACCGTCTTAAGTAATGTCTTACGACGCTAATACGGCTCTGTGATTGGTTCATAACATCTTACGACTGTGCTTAAGACGGTCTTATTGCGTGGTGTCATCTGTCGAGCCTACTGAACTAGCTCCACACTTAATGCGTCGTGCGTGGCGTCATCTGTTGCACGATGCTGTCACTACTACGCTTCCCCCCCTCTCACCCCCCTGACGGCTGAGCTTATTCCCGTGCGAGATACAACCCGTTTTGGTCTGCTACTGCCGTGACATGCGGTTTTTTCTATTTTTTAGGAAAACGATTGACCACCAAACGTTTTAATGACGATATTCGTGACCACCAAACGATTCCGCGTCGAATGAGCCCTATCAAAATCAATTTGATTGATAAATATAATTTATCCAACTAATTTCACAAAGTCATATATACGACCGCAATGCCGTGAAAATGCGGTTTTTTTCTATTTTTTAGGAAAACGATTGACCACCAAACGTTTTAATGACGATATTCGTGACCACCAAACGATCGTCGAATGAGCCCTATCAAAGTCAATTTGGTTGATAAATATCATTTTTCCGGCTAATGGCGCGGAGTGATACTTCCGACATTATGCGCATACAGTTTTTTCTATTTTCTAGGAAAATGGTTGACCACCAAACGTTCTAGTTTGGATATTCGTGACCACCAAACGATTCCGTGTCGAATAAGCTATGATAAAGTTAAATTGGTTGAAAAATAAAAATTGTCCGGCTAACTTCACACCCAAAATTTTATTTTTATTTTACAGGAAAACGACTAACCACCAAACGATCTGACTAGACTACCAAAGACCACCAAACAACCAATCGATACCAATTAATGAAAGTTCGATACGTTGAAGTTGTCCGGCCAACTTCACAGAGGTCACTGCCAGCCAGTGGTGGGGATGGGCAGAGATGCCAACTTTGCGTTTCAGCAACGCAGCCGGGCGCTTCGGCTGGCTTCGGCCAGCTTTGAGCGTCGAGCGGTAGAAGAGGATAGACAGATCTGCTGTCTTCTTCTTCTCTCTCGAGCTATGGCTATTGGCTATGCGATTTCGGATCTCGTGAATGCCGAGTTGGCGAGGCGACCAGGCGACGCGTGACATGATATCGGGGCACGACATTAATTATCGATGTATTTTCCTACATATTAATAAATCTAAAAAATTATTCAATAAAAAATTATTATATACATTTCTTGACATGTTAATACAAAATTAAAATTTGAATTGAAATATATAAATCCACTCTTGGTCTCTATGTACGCTTTTTATTTAAAAAGATTCTGTTTATCTAACAATCTCTATTTAAAAAATTAATTTCAGCACAATGATATTATTAAGTACTAATAAAAATTATAGTTTATACTATTCTTCTTTCTGTCATTGAATTTATTTGCCATTAAAGGCCGGTAAATATATAATTCTTTACGGTATAATTTATATACTCTAACAAACAATATATAAATGTTTATCTATTGATAATATATGAATTAATGTATTATTTGTCGCGCTATTTTTAACAAGTCTTTATTATTTTAATTAATAACAATTTATTTCAATTAATAACACAGGATTTTATTATTTATTATTTTATTTCAAACTTTTATTCTAAAACTTTTGAACTCTGTAACTCTACTCCCTCAGCCCATTGGCCCCTAAATGTTATATATAGTTTTTACAATGTTAAACCTACGTGGAAATATTTAAAGTTTTTGAAATCCGCGGAAAACATACCTGGATCTCCCCTTGTAAGTTTAGAATTAAATTTGCATTTTACACTTACCTATATTTTTGCACGTGAAATGTAGCCGACAAGCAAAGCTCATAAATAAATGGGAAATAGTTTAAGTAGAACGTTTCGTTTTGATGAACTCTTATTACGTATCGGACAATTCGGACAAATGCGTTCCGCCACATATTCTACGTCTCACCCCCACTCTCCGGCAACTAAACGATATACAGTTTTTCGCCTTTTTAAGCGAAACCGTGATCCAACAAACAATTTCATTAGTTTATTCGGGATCAACAAACGATTCCGCATCGATTGACCCCCTTTTTAAACGAAAACTGTAAAGAATTATATATTTACCGGCTAAATTAACACTCAAAATTATTTTCGTGTTTATGTAAAAACTATTAACCAACAAACGTTTTCATTAGTCCAACAATCAACAACAAACGACCAACAAACGATTTGTAATAAAAAAAATGTAAAAAGTCAAAGTTGTAACGTCTAACGTTGTCCGGCTAACTTTATTGAGGTCACGTTTTGCCGTGCAAAAGTGATCTTGGAAATCAATGTTTCTAACAGTTAATAATCATCATCATTATCAAAAAAAGTATGATAACATTTTTTATGAAGGGTTTAATAATATTCTTTGCATTTCAAGAAAAAATTAAGATGTTTACTTTTTTTTTCAAAGTTGCATGCAGGGCATTTTTACTTCCAAAAGTTGGTTGAGAAATAGAATATTCGCTAATTCAGCCAAAAAAATGGCTTAGCAATCAAAAATACTTTTCCCCATGATTATTTTTGGCTCTAACTACCATCTGATACATTTTCAAGCCTTTCGATGAATTTTGAACAAAGATATTCCAGAGTTTTGAATTTCGATCACTTTTGTCAACGATTGTACGACTCGAACATCCTTAAGGGTCGGCAGGAGACACGGTGGAGACACGCCTATCGGCCGGCCTGGAATTACGGATTCGCTATAACAATATTTTAGCCAAAATACTGAATGAATCTTATTCAATTTAGGATATTCTTAATCAGTAAGCTCATCTGTAGTGCGCTAAAGAGCTATTTTATGAAAAAAAAGTAAAAATAAAAATTTTTAATAAACTTGGGGGAATTAGCAGCTAGCAACGGGTAAGGTTGGGTTAGCCGCGAGTCCGTATTTAATTTATTATAAATTTTTAAGAGCAAAAATGCAAAATCGGGCTCTTTAGCGCACTACAGATGAACTTACTGATTAAGAATATCCTAAATTGAATAAGATTCATTCGATATTTTGGCTAAAATATTGTTATAGCGAAACCTATACGGTTCTCACTAGATCTAAGAAGCTGGGGAAATTTTCGTAGTAACACACTGACTGCTTGACAGAAGAGATTATCATTCCATCTTTGGCTGCATTCGCGGAGCACGCTTTCAGCGCTATTGTATCATTCTATCTTTATTATTCATTATACGTAAAACAAGAATAGAATGATGTAAAAGCGCTAAAAGCGCGCTCCCCGAACGCAGCCTTTATCTCTCTTACATCGCATATGTAGTAACGTCCATGTACAAAGTACAAACACTAATACGTGAGCACACGGATGCAAATATTGAGAGATAATGGCAGCAAAAACCGGCTATCATATTATTTTTATTTTTTTGTATATGTATGCATATGTAAAGAATGAACAAAAAAAAAGATAATTTTGAAAAATAAGAAGAATCTATTTGTGTGTGTGTGTGTGTATGTATAATTAAAAATTAATAATAAAAATTGAAAAATCAATGTATTTTATGTTTATATATTTTGTATCGTAAAAAAACATGAAATCGTTACAAGCATTTTACATGTGTCATGCATATTACATGCATATATATATATATATATATATACAATATACATATATTAGAGTGGTCCTTTTATAAAAATGGTAATTTTGAATTTTGACTGCTTGAACGGTTCGGAAGGCTCGAAATAAATAAATAAAAATCTGTGCAAAAGCGCAGCTTCCTATCTCAATTTTAACACGTGCCGCAGAGCACTTGAATTTTCCTATTAAAATCAAATAGCAAATGATTTTAGTATGAATGCAATAACGATCGGAAAAATTTGAAACTTGGCAATCCTCTTACCTATAGATGTACCTATCTTCTGAAATTTTTATAGATTTTTATCTACATATTTCAGGTTGCTAGTGGTCGATAAAAATAATTTTTTTTTTTAAATATTTTAATTAAATAGCAAATGATTTTAGTATGAATGCAGTAGCGATCGGAAAAATTTGAAACTTGGCAATTCTCTTACCTATAGTTGTACCTATCTTCTGATATTTTTATAGATTTTTATTTACATATTTCAGGTTGCTAGTGGTCGATGAAAATAATTTTTTTTTAATTTTTGAAAAATCAAAGGAATCTTGTTTATTTATTTATTTCTATAATTTTGTTTATATATTTATTTATTTATTCGCTGTCTTATAAAATAAGAATTTAATACTTTTACAAAATTATTTATCTCAAAAATCTTTCATGAGTGCCTCCTTTTTCGCATCGGGATATATTTTTTTTATATAATAGTCAGCATGTTTGCATCACAATTTCATCAATGTCAAAATTATACAGGATATAATCCTGCCAAAATATAAAAAAAGTGGTTATAACATAATTTATTTAATTTTTTACAGTTACAAAAAATTATTCTCATCAACCTCTAGTAACCTGAAATATATAGATAAAAATCTATAAAAATGTCAGAAGATAGGCACAACTATAGGTAAGAGAATTGCCAAGTTTCAAATTTTTCCGACCGCTATTGCATTCATACTAAAATCATTTGCTATTTAATTAAAAAATTAAAAAAGAAAATTATTTTCATCAACCACTAGCAACCTGAAATATGTAGATAAAAATCTATAAAATTTCAGAAGATGGGTATAACTATAGGTAAGAGAATTGCCAAGTTTCAAATTTTTCCTATCGTTATTGCATTCATACTAAACTCATTTGCTATTTGATTGTAATAGGAAAATTCAAGTGCTCTGCGGCAAGTGTTAAAATTGAGATAGGAAGCTGCGCTTTTGCACAGATTTTTTTTTATTTATTTTGAGCCTTCCGAACCGTTCGAGCAGTCAAAATTCAAAATTACCCTTTTTAAGGACCACTCTAATAAATATATATATATATATATATATATATATATATATATATATATATGCATGCAAAAATATGAAAGTCAATGATCCTTTTCATCGTGTTCGCAATCAAATTATAATTGCAGATGTTGTCTCTCGTGATAATATTTCTACACGTTATTATTTATGATGCACTATAATCGCTAGTTAACTATATCCATTCCATAGTATTGTATACACTAAAACTGAAAAATAAGCATAATTTTTATTTTTTATTTTATTTTAATTTACACTTCAAAATAAGAGAAGACTACTTACATTTTCAGTCAAATTAGAAAAGCAAAATATTGATTATAATGCGTAATTTAAAAAACGCAGCAGTAAAATTATATTAAACAAATAAGAACTAAATATGATTTAAAAAATAAAAACACTTTTAAAAAGAGAGATAAGCAATAATATACAAAAAATATACCCTTATATTATTTTAGAAATTCAAATATATAAAATAAAAAAGTGATCTGAAAAGTGGCTGAAATAGACAAAACTTAATCAAATCTTCCAATTCCATTTTCATTAATAATATATATATATTTGATGGAAATATATGGAATTTGAAGATTATCTGGTACACCTTCTTTTGTAATTAGACTGATTGCTAATATATCTTTTAATATGCATAAAAATATATTTTTAAATTCTTAGTGCTTCTGCATGATAGTGCAATAATTTCAGATTTTTTGCCAACACCTATTACTTCAGACTATCAATCTATTACTGAAAAGGAAGCTGTAGATTTCAAACAAGTAATGGAGAATTGTGAATAATATGAGGTTTCCAACGCTGAGCTTTTTATGTAAACTCTTTCAAGCAGAGGGTAACGCAGCTGATGAACAGTATAGATAACATAACTGAATAAAAATCTTAATTATTACAACATAATGATATTAATAATTAAGATTTTTATTCAGTTTGTTATCAATACTGTTCATCAGCTGCGTTACCCTCTGCTCTGATGCTAAGACTGAGTGTATATTTTTCTATATATAAAGATAGAATAAAGGCCGTAGCCGGATAAGAAGGATTAATGTTCTTCCACACGGATTATGCTCATTTTTTTTCTTTGATTGCTATCAGTGTCTCTTACAATTTAGTCAAATATTAGCCTTTAACATTGAACTGTTTTGCTGTAAGAAATAAAAATAAAAATTTCAAAAATAATTCATATCTTTTAATCGGCTGAACCGATTGTGTTGAAATTTTATATGTTGTAGATATTATTGAGACACATTTTTGGAAAATTCGGGAAAGGTTTATGATGACAGAAACATTGATAAAAAAATAAATAAATGTTCTCGATTTTTTTTAGTCCCGATATCTTTCTTGTACAATTACGAACAAATTTTTCTAGAATCTTGGAGCAGTTTCTTATCGGACATAATTTTTTGGAAGCAATAAAATGGGTAGGCGGTACTTTTAAAAAATAAAGTATTCTTCTTTTTTTTTTTAAATATGATATGCTTTTGGTGCGGTCGCCATATATTTTATGTAGAATTTTGAGACAGTATTCTACAAGTAATTTTTTCGAGCCAATAAAATAGGTAGGCGGAAGTTTAAAAAAAATAAGGTTTTTTTTTTTTTAAATTTATGATGCTTTTTGTACCATTGCCATATTTATTTTGTTATGTAATGTTTTATAATATAATTAGAATTTTGAGACGGTATTCTACAAGTACTTTTATCGAACCAATAAAATGGGTAGAAGGTACTTTAAAAAACAAAATATTTTTTTTTAATTATAAGTTTTTTGGTACCATCACCATATTTTTGTTTAGAATTAATTGGAATGGAATCCTACAAGTAATTTTCTAGAATCGATTAAATAAATAGGTGCAGGTACTAAAAAAATAATAAAATAAAGTAAATTGAAATAATTATAAAAGGATAAACTTTAATCGTATTAAATCAAATGATTATTAATGAAGTACACATATACATACACGTACACACACTCAAAATAATGAAGTATACATACACATTCGTTCACATAGTCACTCTCATACTATTATTTACACTATTTATAGTTATATATTCATATGGATGGACTAATCTTCATCAGTATCTTTATTGATAATAGGCGTGATATGCCGGCTGTTTTAAATATATTTAAATATATTTAGTATTTATATATTTAATATTTCTTTATTTTTTTTTATTTTTTTTTTATTTATATTTTATTTAATATATTATATATTTAATATTTAAATATATTTAAAACAAACGGCATCACGCCTACTATCAATGAAGATAGTGATGAAGATTAGTTTATTCCCACACAGCACATGATATCATACGTATCATCCCATTGTTATACTCAATGTACTGTGATCATCCGTAACATACTGAGATCATCGGTATAATATTGTTTACAGTATAATTCGGTTTTCTTTCGCGCGCGTATGTTCTCAGGATTGACTCAAAGGTACGGAAACGATACGTACGCCTTTCTACCGCGCGCGTATAATCTCAGGATTGACTCAAGATACGGAAACGATACGTACGCCTTTCTACCGCGCGCGTATATTCTCAGGTTTTACTCGAAGTACTGAAATGGTATCGATGTCAGCGCTATCTGTATACGTCATTCCGGTATCGATCTTTTTCCGGTAGCCCTACTCTGAGCTGGTGACATGGCGACGATCGGACGATGCAAGATGCAATACACGAGGACTACTAAGCGCGGTGATTGAGATCAAAGGTAATCAAAAGATATATGTTCAAATATATATTTGATATGCAGTTTCCGCAACGTAGGGTTAGGATGTGGGCACACAAGCGGTTTGGACCGCGCGGTAGACCGTACACATACGAGCGGTTTTTATCGCGCGGAAGATCCGCGCGAAAGATCCGTGCACACGAGCGGTGTGGTCCGCGCGGTTTCGCTGCGACAGACCGTGCGGCGTGCACACGAGCGGTTTGTGCCGCGGGCGGAACCGCGCGGTCCAAACCGCTCGTGACGTGTCCGCGCACTTAACCTCTAAATCGTCAGCAGATTAGTTTTACGAGTTTCACATAACGTTTTAGCATTAATTTAATACAATTGTTTTTCTATTTGTCATATATTTGTCAATACATAAAACTGTTTTTAGTTTTCAGACTCGCAAGTTCCAAGTTTCCCAACTGTATCTCGACGGTGCCTTTGTTGAGTGAAATCAACGCTACTATAAAGTTACAAATTGCAATTATTTGTAACCTGCTGGTTGGGTTGTCTACCTACTGCTGTTCTACGCTGGACAAGATATACGTGACAGGTATGCTTTATTCAACACACAGCAATACGATGTAAAGCAATACGAGATACGAGCAATACGATGTTCTTTTTAGAGCTGCCCTTGATGGGAGAAGTACGAAAATAGCTGTAGTATTGATACAACATGCCGTTCAACCGCTTCCTGGTGCCGAAAACGTAGTTGCGACTGAGCGTGCAACGGCGTTATGTGGAGCTTGTGATTTAACAGCGAAGCTTTTGTATATTCTGCCACATGCTGATCACTTATTGGGATATATATCTAGGTTTTTAATATTATTATTTTTTATTTCTCTATATTTGAAGAAAATAATAAATCTTGTTCATTACAGACTAGAGACGGCGTTCTACGATTTGGCGCAAAACTTTTATCATCACGAATATCGGAATGTCAAAAGTCATCGCGATCAACTTACTAAGAATGTTCATCAATACTTATTTGTTCGTCATCAATTTAAAATGGCATTCTTGAATGAACTTAAGCAAGAACTGCATCTTGCCCAAAAGTAAGATTAAAAATATGTGAACAACCGTGTATTGTAATATATATACATATGTATATGTAAATATAAATGTTTTGCAGGCATTATATGCAAGCTTACCCCAATCTAGAAACAAGAATGACAGATGCAAACGCAGTAGAAATAAAAACTATTGCTGGCTTTATAAACTACAAGTTATGCAGAATAATGTTTAGTTTAAATCTTCCAAAAGATGCTATTTCTCAATTTAGACTTCACACAGAAAGGTATTAATATTTACTGCAATAATTTATAGATAAAAATTTTAAATTTTAACGATAATGACTAATTGATGTTTATGTTTAGATTTAAACTAAAAACTGGTCCAAAGGAGCTCATGTTTGAACATCATGCTTGGATGAGTAGCCAATTCTCTACATTTGCAGAATTATTTGATGAGGCCATTCGTCAAGGATTACCTGCTGTTCAAACGCTACATCCGGGATATTATTTCCAATTAGCTGCCAGTCATGCAAGTTTACGACAATCTGCGTGTAAAGAACTCTGTCAGGTATAAATATTGTAGTTTTTTTTAACAAATACATCATGCTTTCTGTTATATCACTTGAGTTTCAATACTATTTTTTAGCATATAAACAGCTATCCAGATCCAGATCCATTACTAGGTGAAGAGAAACTCGAATTTTATGGACAACGGCCGTGGTGACCTGGGAAATTAAGTGCAGAACCGGCAGACACAGCTAGAGAAGCTATTGGCATACAAGCTTTACAATACAGGGAAAAGACTGCAGTTAATTATTCTGTAAGATAATTATGTATATATCTGTGCTTTTAGGTAACATGTGATAAATAAATCGTTGTAAAACATTTGCATTCTTTTTCAGATGATAATTATCGGTTTACTAGAAAATGCGATATTGCAATTCAAAGTGTACCGTTGTCCAAGAATGCGGCGATTATTAGGTACATGTCTTTAAAAATTTAGAGATAAAAATTACTTGTAATATACTCATAAAACATGCATAAAATTTCCTTTTCCGTTTTTTTTACAGTCGTGCAAATGGCAGAAGAATACTTCAATGCTCGGGATTATGGCAAAGTTCTTACGTAAGTTAATTAATTTAATTAACTATTAATCTTTTCTCTGTACTTATAATGAAAGCCTTCAGCAAATAAAATTTTGTTATTTAACGGCAAAGTTATCGATTCTTTCGTTATTTCCTTTAGACTATCTTTGTGCGTTAATATAGAAATCGTAAAATTTGATTGATCAAATTATTGATGCACATGTTGTGGGAATATCATGGAGAATACAATGGCCGGTTTTACTCACAGATATCTTAAAGAGTGCGTTGCGAGCCGCGTATTTGTCGACTAGTATTTAAGATTATCTTACTCTAGCATTTGAAGCTTTAGGACCTTCAACTACATTCTTTGAGGAACGACAAGCTGTTATTTATAATAATATCAGGAATATACTACAGGTCAGTTTAATAAAGCATTTATGTTTCGCTATTGGCTATGTATAATAATCACTGTATAAGTAAATAAAAGTTTATTTTATTTGATGCAAAAATTAACAAAAAAATGGCTTTAAATTTGGTATCAGAGGAAGCCACCGAATCCAGAGCCAGATCTGCCGGACGATATTAAACATCTTGCTATGGAGAAATGGATGTTGGAATTAAATCGTTCGGAGCCAAATACTTTTACAATTGATGACAATAACATGACATCATTTGTTGATCTTAAAGCAAGGTTCTTGCAACAAACGTATGCAGTGAATACAATGATAACAGTGAAAGTTATCGTAAGCTATTTAAATATGTCTTAATACATATAGAAATATAATAGAAATATAACGTTAAAAATTATTGGGAGTAATTTTCTCTTTACAGGAATATTTACTGTGGTATCATTGAATTTTGTAATGCATCAATAACAGTCAGTGGACCAGGTTACAATGCTGATATTCCAATTGGTGAAGCTCAACAATCAGATCTTATTTTTCAAGCAAAGGAAACGAAAAAATTCTACTTCAACTTTAGAGCGCCTCATCAAAATGATGGCGTAGAAATTCGTAGAAACCACAGTTTCTTTACAAATGGGTGATAGCGCGCATTGCTGTATCATATTGAGATTCTCAGCTATGGGTAGAGAAACAAATTTGTTGGATCGTTTGTATCCTGAAATACAACAACTTCGGTTTGCTTATAGAAGCTTAATATTTGTTCTTGGTATCCAATGGTTATTTGAAAAGAACTAATATAATTTTTATTTGCATCAGTGGAGGCAAGTTTGAGGCAATAAGACCATTAATTCACGCGGAGATTAAACAGGAAAAATCGAGTTTAAGTTAAGGCAAAAGTTTAAGTTTAAGTTTCGAGTTTAAGCAAAATCCAATAATCCTGCGCTTTTAGGCGAGTGGCTACTTATCACGATATCCTTATCAGCTAATGAGAATGTTAATGCAGTCTGTATGTAATACTTGTATCTCTTTTTGGAGATGGAGTCCTCACTAGCTTAAACTCTATGAGAGTATTGGCCTCGAAATCATGCCGGTGGGTGCTGAAACTGTCAATTTAAAAATGGATACGATGTATCACATTAGAAAAACCGATCTCTTACGATGTTCTGCTACTGCGGTTAAAACCTGCTTAAAACCTCATTGTACATCGGGCTTTGCGATATAACAAACACGATGCTCTGTATAGTGTATAAGATCACAAGATATAGGGTTAAAGCCATAGTGATGATGTAAGTCAATTTTTTGACAACTTTTTTCTTTTTAAACATATGTCCGCATGTGTAGACTGCATCTATGAACTCAAATCAACTCGATAGGTTGAGAAAAGTGACTTACACTATGGCTGTAACCCCTCCATATATACTACACATATTAATTATATTATTAATTATATTATATTAATCTTACGATGTACTGCTACTGCGCTTCAAACCTTATTGTAGATCGGGCTTTGCGATATAACAAACACGGTGCCCTGTATAGTGTATAAGATCATAAGATATAGGGTTACAGCCATAGTGATGATGTAAGTCAATTTGTTGATCACTTTTTTCTCTTTAAAC
Source organism: Harpagoxenus sublaevis (assembly GCA_030770355.1). NCBI lineage: Eukaryota > Metazoa > Arthropoda > Insecta > Hymenoptera > Formicidae > Harpagoxenus > Harpagoxenus sublaevis. Next base: position 19,770 of record JASTWR010001313.1, read on the forward strand.
ATATCTCCGCATGTGTAGACTGCATCTATGAACTCAAATCAACTCGATAGGTTGAGAAAAGTGACTTACACTATGGCTGTAACCCCTCCTTATATACTACACATATTATTATTAATTATATTATATTAATTATATAGAGTACACATATTAATTTATATTAATGAAAACCTCAATTTATATTTTAATAAATACTAATAAATAAAAACATTAATTTATGATAAAATAAAATTATGAAATTAATAACCTAACCTAATCTATATGTGAACGCGCGCGCCTGGCTGCGTATGTGTGCGTGTATAAATGATCGACTGAAAACATCCCGTTTTCATCATTTCCTGATACTGCCCTCAAACTATAGACGTTCCTGCGAAATTCTATGGGAGATGGTACCCCGGACATTCGAACGTTCGTAGTATGTACTGAGTCAATCGCAGTACGTAATGCGATTGTTCTCAGAATATTGCAATATACTTTTGTGATATTCTCAGACCGTTCTCAGAATGTCCCTGTGCTGTGTGGGTCTAATGTTTTTAATGAAGTATACATACACATACACGTATACATACACTCAAAATAATGGAGTACACATACACATTTGTTCACATAATCACTCTCATACTATTATTTACAGTTATATTCATAGGAACCCACACAGCACAGGGACATTCTGAGAACGGTCTGAGAATATCACAAAAGTATATTGCAATATTCTGAGAACAATCGCATTACGTACTGCGATTGACTCAGTACATACTACGAACGTTCGAATGTCCGGGGTACCATCTCCCATAGAATTTCGCAGGAACGTCTATAGTTTGAGGGCAGTATCAGGAAATGATGAAAACGGGATGTTTTCAGTCGATCATTTATACACGCACACATACGCAGCCAGGCGCGCGCGTTCACATATAGATTAGGTTAGGTTATTAATTTCATAATTTTATTTTATCATAAATTAATGTTTTTATTTATTAGTATTTATTAAAATATAAATTGAGGTTTTCATTAATATAAATTAATATGTGTACTCTATATAATTAATATAATATAATTAATAATAATATGTGTAGTATATAAGGAGGGGTTACAGCCATAGTGTAAGTCACTTTTCTCAACCTATCGAGTTGATTTGAGTTCATAGATGCAGTCTACACATGCGGAGATATGTTTAAAGAGAAAAAAGTGATCAACAAATTGACTTACATCATCACTATGGCTGTAACCCTATATCTTATGATCTTATACACTATACAGGGCACCGTGTTTGTTATATCGCAAAGCCCGATCTACAATAAGGTTTGAAGCGCAGTAGCAGTACATCGTAAGATTAATATAATATAATTAATAATATAATTAATATGTGTAGTATATATGGAGGGGTTACAGCCATAGTGTAAGTCACTTTTCTCAACCTATCGAGTTGATTTGAGTTCATAGATGCAGTCTACACATGCGGACATATGTTTAAAAAGAAAAAAGTTGTCAAAAAATTGACTTACATCATCACTATGGCTTTAACCCTATATCTTGTGATCTTATACACTATACAGAGCATCGTGTTTGTTATATCGCAAAGCCCGATGTACAATGAGGTTTTAAGCAGGTTTTAACCGCAGTAGCAGAACATCGTAAGAGATCGGTTTTTCTAATGTGATACATCGTATCCATTTTTAAATTGACAGTTTCAGCACCCACCGGCATGAATTCGAGGCCAATACTCTCATAGAGTTTAAGCTAGTGAGGACTCCATCTCCAAAAAGAGATACAAGTATTACATACAGACTGCATTAACATTCTCATTAGCTGATAAGGATATCGTGATAAGTAGCCACTCGCCTAAAAGCGCAGGATTATTGGATTTTGCTTAAACTCGAAACTTAAACTTAAACTTTTGCCTTAACTTAAACTCGATTTTTCCTGTTTAATCTCCGCGTGAATTAATGGTCTTATTGCCTCAAACTTGCCTCCACTGATGCAAATAAAAATTATATTAGTTCTTTTCAAATAACCATTGGATACCAAGAACAAATATTAAGCTTCTATAAGCAAACCGAAGTTGTTGTATTTCAGGATACAAACGATCCAACAAATTTGTTTCTCTACCCATAGCTGAGAATCTCAATATGATACAGCAATGCGCGCTATCACCCATTTGTAAAGAAACTGTGGTTTCTACGAATTTCTACGCCATCATTTTGATGAGGCGCTCTAAAGTTGAAGTAGAATTTTTTCGTTTCCTTTGCTTGAAAAATAAGATCTGATTGTTGAGTTTCACCAATTGGAATATCAGCATTGTAACCTGGTCCACTGACTGTTATTGATGCATTACAAAATTCAATGATACCACAGTAAATATTCCTGTAAAGAGAAAATTACTCCCAATAATTTTTAACGTTATATTTCTATTATATTTCTATATGTATTAAGACATATTTAAATAGCTTACGATAACTTTCACTGTTATCATTGTATTCACTGCATACGTTTGTTGCAAGAACCTTGCTTTAAGATCAACAAATGATGTCATGTTATTGTCATCAATTGTAAAAGTATTTGGCTCCGAACGATTTAATTCCAACATCCATTTCTCCATAGCAAGATGTTTAATATCGTCCGGCAGATCTGGCTCTGGATTCGGTGGCTTCCTCTGATACCAAATTTAAAGCCATTTTTTTGTTAATTTTTGCATCAAATAAAATAAACTTTTATTTACTTATACAGTGATTATTATACATAGCCAATAGCGAAACATAAATGCTTTATTAAACTGACCTGTAGTATATTCCTGATATTATTATAAATAACAGCTTGTCGTTCCTCAAAGAATGTAGTTGAAGGTCCTAAAGCTTCAAATGCTAGAGTAAGATAATCTTAAATACTAGTCGACAAATACGCGGCTCGCAACGCACTCTTTAAGATATCTGTGAGTAAAACCGGCCATTGTATTCTCCATGATATTCCCACAACATGTGCATCAATAATTTGATCAATCAAATTTTACGATTTCTATATTAACGCACAAAGATAGTCTAAAGGAAATAACGAAAGAATCGATAACTTTGCCGTTAAATAACAAAATTTTATTTGCTGAAGGCTTTCATTATAAGTACAGAGAAAAGATTAATAGTTAATTAAATTAATTAACTTACGTAAGAACTTTGCCATAATCCCGAGCATTGAAGTATTCTTCTGCCATTTGCACGACTGTAAAAAAAACGGAAAAGGAAATTTTATGCATGTTTTATGAGTATATTACAAGTAATTTTTATCTCTAAATTTTTAAAGACATGTACCTAATAATCGCCGCATTCTTGGACAACGGTACACTTTGAATTGCAATATCGCATTTTCTAGTAAACCGATAATTATCATCTGAAAAAGAATGCAAATGTTTTACAACGATTTATTTATCACATGTTACCTAAAAGCACAGATATATACATAATTATCTTACAGAATAATTAACTGCAGTCTTTTCCCTGTATTGTAAAGCTTGTATGCCAATAGCTTCTCTAGCTGTGTCTGCCGGTTCTGCACTTAATTTCCCAGGTCACCACGGCCGTTGTCCATAAAATTCGAGTTTCTCTTCACCTAGTAATGGATCTGGATCTGGATAGCTGTTTATATGCTAAAAAATAGTATTGAAACTCAAGTGATATAACAGAAAGCATGATGTATTTGTTAAAAAAAACTACAATATTTATACCTGACAGAGTTCTTTACACGCAGATTGTCGTAAACTTGCATGACTGGCAGCTAATTGGAAATAATATCCCGGATGTAGCGTTTGAACAGCAGGTAATCCTTGACGAATGGCCTCATCAAATAATTCTGCAAATGTAGAGAATTGGCTACTCATCCAAGCATGATGTTCAAACATGAGCTCCTTTGGACCAGTTTTTAGTTTAAATCTAAACATAAACATCAATTAGTCATTATCGTTAAAATTTAAAATTTTTATCTATAAATTATTGCAGTAAATATTAATACCTTTCTGTGTGAAGTCTAAATTGAGAAATAGCATCTTTTGGAAGATTTAAACTAAACATTATTCTGCATAACTTGTAGTTTATAAAGCCAGCAATAGTTTTTATTTCTACTGCGTTTGCATCTGTCATTCTTGTTTCTAGATTGGGGTAAGCTTGCATATAATGCCTGCAAAACATTTATATTTACATATACATATGTATATATATTACAATACACGGTTGTTCACATATTTTTAATCTTACTTTTGGGCAAGATGCAGTTCTTGCTTAAGTTCATTCAAGAATGCCATTTTAAATTGATGACGAACAAATAAGTATTGATGAACATTCTTAGTAAGTTGATCGCGATGACTTTTGACATTCCGATATTCGTGATGATAAAAGTTTTGCGCCAAATCGTAGAACGCCGTCTCTAGTCTGTAATGAACAAGATTTATTATTTTCTTCAAATATAGAGAAATAAAAAATAATAATATTAAAAACCTAGATATATATCCCAATAAGTGATCAGCATGTGGCAGAATATACAAAAGCTTCGCTGTTAAATCACAAGCTCCACATAACGCCGTTGCACGCTCAGTCGCAACTACGTTTTCGGCACCAGGAAGCGGTTGAACGGCATGTTGTATCAATACTACAGCTATTTTCGTACTTCTTCCATCAAGGGCAGCTCTAAAAAGAACATCGTATTGCTCGTATCTCGTATTGCTTTACATCGTATTGCTGTGTGTTGAATAAAGCATACCTGTCACGTATATCTTGTCCAGCGTAGAACAGCAGTAGGTAGACAACCCAACCAGCAGGTTACAAATAATTGCAATTTGTAACTTTATAGTAGCGTTGATTTCACTCAACAAAGGCACCGTCGAGATACAGTTGGGAAACTTGGAACTTGCGAGTCTGAAAACTAAAAACAGTTTTATGTATTGACAAATATATGACAAATAGAAAAACAATTGTATTAAATTAATGCTAAAACGTTATGTGAAACTCGTAAAACTAATCTGCTGACGATTTAGAAGTTAAGTGCGCGGACACGTCACGAGCGGTTTGGACCGCGCGGTTCCGCCCGCGGCACAAACCGCTCGTGTGCACGCCGCACGGTCTGTCGCAGCGGAACCGCGCGGACCACACCGCTCGTGTGCACGGATCTTCCGCGCGATAAAAATCGCTTGTATGTGTACGGTCTACCGCGCGATCCAAACCGCTTGTGTGCCCACATCCTAACCCTACGTTGCGGAAACTGCATATCAAATATATGGTAATTATTTAGAATACACGCTCCACCTCAAATATTGATGAAATTAGGCTTAATCGATTCGTTTTTGCATAAAACGAAAGAATCTGGCAGAAAAATGCGGCGGTCTGCCCTGCGAAGCGAGATATTTAGCGTTAAAGTTGACGACTCTCAGGTTATGAAACCTGTCATACCGACGCGATGTAGCGACTGTGGTAGCGACAGAAACATGCCCCGCGGCCACATGCGCATGCTCTGTCAGCTCTGTGGCCACATGCGCATGCTCCGTGTCTGCACGCGCATGCAAAAGTGCGCGAATTTGAAACGTATGCATATTTATAATGCATAAATATAAATATGTACTTTTTATATACCAACTATTCTCTGCTTTAACAAATTATTTCTGCTACAGATATTAGCGTCGAAGTTTACGAAACAGAAATGATTTGTTAAAGCAGAGACCAGTTGGTATATGAAAAGTACATATTTATATACCAACCATTCATTGTACATATAAATATGTACATTTCATATACCAACAAGTCTCTGCTTTAACAAATTATTTGTTAAATAATTTGTTAAAGCAGAGAATAGTTGGTATATGAAAAGTACATATTTATATGTACTTTTATATACATATTTATATACCAACTATTTATATTGTACATATAAAAATGTACTTTTTATATACCAACGAGTCTCTGCTTTAACAAATTATTTCTGTTTCGTTAACTTCGACGCTTAATATCTGTAGCAGAAATAATTGTTAAAGCAGAGAATAGTTGGTATATGAAAAGTACATATTTATATTTATGCATATTTATATATGCATACGTTTCAAATTCGCGCACTTTTGCATGCGCGTGCAGACACGGAGCATGCGCATGTGGCCACAGAGCTGACAGAGCATGTGCATGTGGCCGCGGGGCATGTTTCTGTCGCTACCACAGTCGCTACATCGCGTCGGTATGACAGGTTTCATAACCTGAGAGTCGTCAACTTTAACGCTAAATATCTCGCTTCGCAGGGCAGACCGCCGCATTTTTCTGCCAGATTCTTTCGTTTTATGCAAAAACGAATCGATTAAGCCTAATTTCATCGATATTTGAGGTGGAGCGTGTATTCTAAATAATTACCAAATATATATTTGAACATATATCTTTTGATTACCTTTGATCTCAATCACCGCGCTTAGTAGTCCTCGTGTATTGCATCTTGCATCGTCCGATCGTCGCCATGTCACCAGCTCAGAGTAGGGCTACCGAAAAAAGATCGATACCGGAATGACGTATACAGATAGAGCTGACATCTTCTTCTTCTTCTTCTTTAAACCCCCAATGGATATCTGGCTCCAGTGGGAGCCACAGTAGCACGCGTACAACAAGATATAAAATGGGGGCCACTCAGGGGGAAAGAGAGGCGCCCTCTTGTAGAAATCCAAAGTATCTCATTCTCAAATCGTCGGTAAAGAGGAGTACCAAAGCTCCATAATAATCAGGGCGCGTTCGGGGAGACGCTATTAGCGCTAACAGCGTCATTCTATCTTTATCGCTCACTAGAGGTAAAACAAGGATAGAACAAGCAAATAGCGCTAATAGCGCGCTCCCCGAATGCAGCCTCAATGTTACTATTTGAAACACCATAAGCGGCGAATTCGTAATAAGCGGCATACATACAGCTTAATTTATAAAAAATCGATGTTACTATTTGAAACACCATAAGCGGCGAATTCGTAATAAGCGGCATACATACAACTTAATTTAATTTGATTTGATTTGATTTGAGTTAACAATTACTCATAAGCGGCAAATTCACAATAAGCGAAATATAAAGAATTTAATATCTAAGAGGCAAACATAATATCAACTGCATACATATAATCAAAATGAATCAATTAAATAGCCAAGCGGTAACCAAAGCTCGTAGGCGGCGAATTCATAATAAGCGGAATACATATAATTTAATCTGAGTTTACAATTACTCAGCAAATTCCATATCAATTTCACTTAAACCTGAGAATCCACTTTCATAAATTGGTATAATATAAGAGAGCGTATCTTTGAACAAGACCCTGTTATTACGCAAAAGTTATAAATGCTACACAAATGTATCATAAGCATATCAGAATATATTCCAAATCATCAAGATCCATAAGTCAGGTTTAAGAGAAATATTATTAGCGACGAAATCCAAAATTCCAATGACAATGTAAACATTGCCACTGAGCGCAAGAAACTAGCAATCACAAAGCTCAATAATAAGAATCGTAGTTATGAATACGGCGAAATCCGATAACGATATAAACATCGCCATAAATACGTCAGTGGCATGTTCCAACGAATGGAATTCAAAATAATAAACGAGGCAAACACGAGATATCTATAATTCAAAAACATTAGAATTAACGTATAATCCCGAATATTAAACGGAAATAAGATTTCTTAAAGTTGATCACAAAATAGAAGAATTACTAAACTATTAATGCCATCAAAACATAAAAGTAATAAACAAAGCACACACGAGATATCTATAATTCCTAAATATTAGAAGTAACGTATAATTCCAAATAGTAAACGGATATAAGATTTCCTAAAGATGATCACAAAATAAAAGGATTGCAAAACTATTAATGACATCAAATCATAACTTAATAAACGCATAATAAATATGGCAGGTACGACCGAAACGCATGTCGAAATCCAAAGCGTCCCCCTCGAGCAGGGACGCCCAAGAAATCGACCAGCTCTCTCTAAATATACGCCATTCATATGGTAATAATAATAATTATGAACATAAGATTCAAATGATACAAAAGACTATATCAGGCAGTATTATACAGAAAAATTCTAAACACAAATATCCATCATCAAAATTAATAAAAGTCATAACTAACGACAAATTCAAAACTCAAAATTAATTTACGAGCTCCAATAAGATGAATAGCATATACATAAAAACACGAGTGACGTAGAAAGTATCACGCTGACATAGAATGATTAGAGCGAAAAGTACAAAGGTGATCACGCGCATATGACCCCAAATAAACTGATATATATTATAATTCAAAAGACGCAATTAGAAACTAACAATTTGAATAATACAGAATGGCAATAACAAATCTAAACTAAAATTATAAAGTAATGTAATTAAGAATCCGGTTCACACTAAATAACTTATTACTAAAGACGTCTATCTAACAAGAATTGTTCAGTAAGAAGAAAGTTTATCCACTGACAAAAATCGAAAGACCACTAATAACTTATAACTAAAAACTTATCTTGACTGGCATGGATAAATCAAGTCCAATGTTCGAGGATAGAGTCACATCACGCATTAAGACCAATAGAAATGCAAACTCAAAGTATAAGTAACAAACTACATAAACTAAATAAACTAAATAAACTAAATAGGAAGCCCGTCACACAAAACGATATCATCATTGAAAAGAACTCTGTTAAACTTGGCAAGCGGGCCGACGTCCGTCCCGCGACGGACTCCTAGCGCTGACATCGATACCATTTCAGTACTTCGAGTAAAACCTGAGAATATACGCGCGCGGTAGAAAGGCGTACGTATCGTTTCTCCGTATCTTGAGTCAATCCTGAGATTATACGCGCGCGGTAGAAAGGCGTACGTATCGTTTCCGTGCCTTTGAGTCAATCCTGAGAACATACGCGCGCGAAAGAAAACCGAATGATACTGTAAACGATATTATAGCGATGATCTCAACCGCCGTAGAGTTAGCAGACAAATTGAATATTTTTGATTTTTTTTTTTTTTATATAATTTGGGAATCATTTGGGGAAGTTTGGGAAAATTGTTTAAACATTTGGGAAAGAATAGATTTTGTGTTATTAACAAAATTTATCAAGCGTCAAGTTAGCAGATAGCAACTATGTTTAATGTTTATTATAAGTGGAATCGATTGGAAATCATTTGGGGATGACATCTTCATTGGAATTTTTATTTGGGAAAGCTTTGTATTTAAAATAAAAATAAAAATAAATTTAGGTCTCTGTTCTTCTTCGCTGCACTTCTGCACTAGTGCAACAAATGAACTTATTGCACTAGTTCACATGTGTAGCGAAAAAGAACAGACCATTATCGGCAGTAGTGTGAAAATTACATATTTTTCGGAGGAGCAGCGAGTTACGTCGAGAGCATCGCATGACAAAACATACTCCGAAAAGAAAATTTGTAGATGTTATTTTCTTGATATATACCTACGTGTATTCAGTTAGTGAACATATATGTGTATCTCTACGTATATATTTATGTAATTTTTAACATTATATATAAACTGCAAGAATTGATTAAGTTTAAAATGTTTTATCGTGAAGAGGTTAGTATTCATATTTAACATACTATTTGAGGAATATTTCTTGACGGGAAAGCAATTCGTGTTAATTCATAAAATATATTCGTATATTGAATATTCACTTAATGGACATACTACGTTTACGCGAGCGTTGCTTCTGCAGTAACTTACGATAATTCACTCGTTTACTCGGAGTAAATTATCGTAAGTTACTACAGAAGTAACGCTCGCGTAAACATAGTAATAGTTCCTTATTTTTCTTTAATATTTAATTTTAATCAGAAAAAATATAGGTAAGCACAGTCCACACACAGGCATCAATTAATTAAAAGAAGTGCAGTATTGTAATTACTATTTTAATTTTTAGATTAGCAGGTGTCGTTGGTTATACCCCTGGTCATTTCGTTGCCTACTGCCGGCGAATTACAGGTCGTTGATTATTATGCAACAATCTTAAAACTGCGATAGAGTCATGCAATGATAAGACTGTGATTATCCCTCATGGGATTATTTATATCTTATAAACAATATATCTTATAATCTTATAAACAGTATGTACAGGGTGTGAAGCTAAAGGTGTTACAGACTATTATTTCTAAACCCTTTTAGTTGCACACCTTGTATATATTTTTCAATTTCGACATTAAACATAATCGCGTTAAGTAGAAAATCTGAAAAATATTTGTTAATATGCGTATCTTTCTTTTAGTTTTAAGTTTTCGACAAACAATTCGTATGTATCCATCTGTCGCCAGTGCGTAAAGTGATAGGATCTGCAGGTTTCTTAGAGTACTGTTAAAAAAGATTGTAACAATATGGAAGGGAAACTATTGGTATATATAATAAAATAGTCATGGGATTATTTATATCTTATAAACAATATATCTTATAATCTTATAAACAGTATGTACAGGGTGTGAAACTAAAGGTGTTACAGACTATTATTTCTAAACCCTTTTAGTTGTACACCTTGTATATATTTTTCAATTTCGACATTAAACATAATCGCGTTAAATAGAAAATCTGAAAAATATTTGTTGATATGCGTATCTTTCTTTTAGTTTTAAGTTTTCGACCAACAATTCGTATGTATCCATCTGTCGCCAGTGCGTAAAGTGATAGGATCTGCAGGTTTCTTAGAGTACTGTTGAAAAAGATTGTAACAATATGGAAGGGAAACTATTGGTATATATAATAAAATAGTCATGGGATTATTTATATCTTATAATCTTATAAACAGTATGTACAGGGTGTGAAGCTAAAGGTGTTACAGACTATTATTTCTAAACCCTTTTAGTTGTACACCTTGTATATATTTTTCAATTTCGACATTAAACATAATCGCGTTAAGTAGAAAATCTGAAAAATATTTGTTGATATGCGTATCTTTCTTTTAGTTTTAAGTTTTCGACAAACAATTCGTATGTACCCATTTGTCGCCAGTGCGTAAAGTGATAGGATTTGCAGATTTCTTAGAGTACTGTTGAAAAAGATTGTAACGATATGGAAGGGAAACTATTGGTATATATAATAAAATAGATTTATACAGTAATATATATTATCTACATATTTGATATATTTATCTACATATTTCGGATCGTGTATAACAGCGAAAAAATCCTTCCCAGATTTTCATGGTATTCCTTCGACAGATCGGTATCATCTCGGTTTGCGAGTGACGAGCAAAGTAAAATCCTCTATCTCTCGGACCAATTCCATTTGCCGCAGGTATTCCAGGAGCGCCACGGAAACCTACGAGAGAAATTGTTTCCCAATTTAATGCATGGTCAAAACAATTGATGTAAATATGTCGTAACTTTTTCCTGATAAAATCCGTTTTTAAAAATGCATAAATTAGCTAATACACATTGAAATGATCTTTAATATTGGCTCAAATTATTTCATTTTTTATATGTAATTGAATCTGTATCGAGATCAGTATAATGTTTAACAATCGATCTTACCATGAGGAAACTGTATCCAACCCAGATTTCCTCCCAGCCACCCGAACACTCGGGTATTGCCATGGATTGACTGTGAACAGCTATTACCCTAGTCGGCGCTTCGCACACGGAACATCTCGATATGTATTTACAAACTTCCGGAGCTGATATTGGTGTCATCATCATCGGCATAGGCTTGGTTGTGCTGAGCCAGTAACTGTAGTCGTTACGATTGGGATAATCGCACACGTTGTTCAGATTGCAGAACAGGAAAGGCATAGTGGAGAACTTCTTAATGCAACTGCCAGCAATGCCTGTGAATTGTCATTTATTTGCAATATAGTCTATTATAAATTACACTTTTGTTAGAGATATATTATTCAAATTATGTGTATATCTTCGTAATATGAAGTTTTAAAATATCTATATAAAGTGTTAGCAACTTATTGAATTTCTCAATACATCATCTATATAGAAAATATGTTAATATTGTTTACCAAGATCCTGTGCGAAGGGTCGTCTATTACCCATCGTGTGTACAGTGTAACAGCAAAAATTCGTCCCAGATTTTCACGGTATTCCTTGGACAGATCGGTATCATCTCTATTTGCGACTGACGAGCAAAGTAGAATCCTCTGTCTCTCGGACCAATTCCATTTGCCGCAGGTATTCCAGGAATCCATAATATATTCGTATATTGAATATTCACTTAATGGACATATACTACGTTTACGCGAGCGTTACTTCTGTAGTAACTTACGATAATTTACTCCGAGTAAACAAGTGAATTATCGTAAGTTACTGCAGAAGCAACGCTCGCGTAAACGTAGTATGTCCATTAAGTGAATATTCAATATACAAATATATTTTATGAATTAACACGAATTGCTTTCCCGTCAAGAAATATTCCTCAAATAGTATGTTAGATATGAATACTAACCTCTTCACGATAAAACATTTTAAACTTAATCAATTCTTGCAGTTTATATATAATGTTAAAAATTACATAAATATATACGTAGAGATACACATATGTGTTCACTAACTGAATACACGTAGGTATATATCAAGAAAATAACATCTACAAATTTTCTTTTCGGAGTATGTTTTGTCATGCGACGCTCTCGACGTAACTCGCTGCTCCTCCGAAAAATATGTAATTTTCACACTACAGCCGATAATGGTCTGTTCTTTTTCGCTACACATGTGAACTAGTGCAATAAGTTCATTTGTTGCACTAGTGCAGAAGTGCAGCGAAAAAGAACAGAGACCTAAATTTATTTTTATTTTTATTTTGAATACAAAGCTTTCCCAAATAAAAATTCCAATGAAGATGTCATCCCCAAATGATTTCCAATCGATTCCACTTATAATAAACATTAAACATAGTTGCTATCTGCTAACTTGACGCTTGATAAATTTTGTTAATAACACAAAATCTATTCTTTCCCAAATGTTTAAACAATTTTTCCAAACTTCCCCAAATGATTCCCAAATTATATAAAAAAAAAAAATCAAAAATATTCAATTTGTCTGCTAACTCTACGGCGGTATGATCTCAGTATGTTACGGATGATCACAGTACAATGAGTATAACAATGGGATGATACGTATGATATCATGTGCTGTGTGGGGATTTAATACGATTATAGTTTATTCTATTATAATTATTTCAATTTACTTTATTTCATTATTTTTTTAGTACCTGCATTTATTTATTTAATCGATTCCGGAAAATTACATGTCGTAGGATTCCATTCCAAGATTCTAAACAAAAATATGGCAATAGTACCAAAAAGCTGTGATAATTTAAAAAAAAAGATTTTGTTTTTTGCTTCCTCATAGAGGAAGCTTTGTTTTCGTGAAAAAATTTTTTTTTTAGTTGCCGCTGCCAATGTGTTTAGAATGTTCTAAAACGTCGAAAAATTGCATTTAAAAAAAATGTCCGTATGTGTGTGTGTATGTGCAGATTTGTTGTGGTTGCTCTATGTACAAACTTATCTTAAGTCTGGACTCGTGAATATATATGTGAGGAAGCAACACATTGAAACGACTCTCGTTGAATTTTGAATCTTGTTTTAATATCAAATAAAGAAATCAATCGGCAGAAGTAATCAAAAGAATACCAGTATACACCGCAAGGGCAAGGGAAACTGCCGAAAAACCTTGCCAGTATTCTTTACAAAATTATACATATCGAATATATGAACATCAATCATAAGAAAACATGTGAATAGAATATAAATCATAAATGGCAGTATAAATCAGAATCAGTACATATAAATATATCCGCGCTCTAAGCGGCGTTATCGGTTATACATAACATGTTGAAATTCAATCATAAACATTAGAATCATAAACGCAATATACATAATATAAACCATATAATCAGAGAATAAACCAATCTTGAAAGAAACTTAGGGGACTGTAACTTCATAAATCAACTGAATGAATATATACTAATTTTAATGACTGTTGTAATAGAATCATAAACTCTCGCAATAATACTACAACTTATTTTGAATACGAATTGTACTTGAAATCACATCTCAATGAAGAAATCACAGCTCGTTTCGTTAGTCTCATCGACAGATTAGAACTTGTCAATTTTACAATATCTCGAAAGCAGTAACGCTGTTCCGTTAAGAAATACAGCAACGGTTGGTTATACCAACACGTTCTCAAGTCAAAGATTGATCCGATTCTCAAACACAGAAATGCCGCAATGAATACAAAAGAAATATGATATATACCTTGCAAGGTCGCATACGCAGTGATCGAGCGCTCGATTGTTAACAAAGGAAAGAAAGAGATAGAATATACTATCACTCTCGTTTCGACACGTAACAAAGAAAAGAAAGGAAAGTCATGAACGTTCATCTCAAGATGTGCGTAACTAGCACAGCGATACGTATAGGTATCTCGTCAGTGAATTACACGTTTACACGTGTCTCGCTCCTTGCTCGGTTACGAAGCACTTCTAGGCTTCGTAGAAAGAAATGAGAGACAGATCTGAAAGCGAACCGACGGATTAGTACTTTTAGACGTAATCCTCGGCATTACCGCATCAGAGTCAGTCTCCTTACCTCATGTGTGAATTCTCTCGGTGCCTACTAGAGAGGACACCGAGATACCGCTCGTAAGAATAGAATATCCGTCCTCGGTTATACCGGGAGGATCGTCTCGATAAGATGGCGACGGCGTTACGCCGTCCCACCTCTCAATCTCGAAGTCAGTCGGTCCCATCCAAGTCCGTAATCTCCTCGGTTCCTCTGGATCGGAAGATTGGCTAGACGGTGTGTCTGTGGTAATCTGTTTCGCACTCGCAACGAGAAATATGACTCGACTGTTACACAAAGATTCTCAGGAATCGACACGCGTACGTCGTCACTGTTCGACGACCGTAACCGGAATAAGGAAATCGTTCCTCCTTTTCGGTATGAACATTCCGAGTTCACCCGCTCCGACTTGTCTAATTTCAAGCGTAGCGAGCCAGGAAGTGGCGCCGCCCGCCTTCCGTGGTGCGTTCACGAGAGCCATCCGATTCGAGCTATGATTTCTGCCTTACCGCCTTTCGGTCGGTAACTCATTCGAATAATACAACCTTTTCTGAACATTACCGCCCGCCTTCGTTAACTTGGTTAACGAACTAAACTACAACGTGTCTGTATTGATAGGAAGTGGGCAGATCTTAGTGATAGGTCTTTTGAGTGTTGACACTTGCGTGCGAACTGTTACTACTCTCGTATGTCCGTCCTTTCCAGGATGTGTTTGAATGATACGCCCTAAAGGCCATTTGGAGGGAGGATATCGTTCATCCACCACCAGTACTAATGCACCTTCCTTGATTGAAGGAGCTACCTTGTTCCACTTGTGAATAGCGAGATATCGATGAAGACATTCTCGCGACCACTGATTCCAAAAGTCTTCCAACATTTTTCGAAGTAACTGCCATCGTGAAAGATGTGAAATCTTAATCCCTTCCAGTGTTGGTTCAGGGATCGTAGCTAATGCTTGACCTATAAGAAAGTGACCAGGAGTTAAGGCAGACTGATCGCTTGGATCATCTGACTGAGGACAAAGAGGTCGAGAATTCAATACCGCTTCAATTTGAGCCAACCATGTGGTCATTTCTTCATATGTGAGCAACTGCTCACCAACAACTCGTTTAAGATGCTTTTTTACCGATTTGACACCAGCTTCCCACTTACCGCCGAAATGCGGGGCAGCGGGTGGATTGAACTTCCACTGTGTTCCGTCTCCCGCAAGTAGTGAGGCTAATTCTCCGAACTCCTTTGTGGAGGCAGAGAAGAGTTTCTGCAATTGAACATCTGCACCTTTGAGATTTGTACCACAGTCACTAGATAGAGTAGCACAAATTCCGCGTCGTGCTGTAAATCGTTTATACGCTGCCATGAAGGCCTCTGTAGAATAATCGGTGACTAACTCTAAGTGAATCGCCGATGTGGAATAGCACACAAAGAGAGCAATGTACGCCTTGTACGTCTTGGCGTTTTTTCCTTTCCACGTCTTTACCACAAAAGGACCCGCGTAGTCCACTCCGGTGTGTAGGAAAGGTCTCGAAGGGGTCAATCTCTCCGCTGGGAGTTGCCCCATGATTTGTCGTGCCCTAGATTGTCGAAATCTGGCGCATCTAACACACTTAACGATAAAGGACCGAATGGGAGCTCGGCCTCCTACTATCCAGTAATGAGTTCTTATGAACGCGAGCGTATCTTGCACGCCTCCATGAAGTGTACGCTTGTGAGCGTCCGCTATGATTAGTGTCGTTAAGGGGGAATGTCTCGGCAAGACATAAGGATGTTTAGCCGTTTCGGGCAAAGAAGAATTCTCAAGACGTCCTCCAACCCTTAAGAGTCCGTCTGAATCTAGTCTTGGAGTAAGACTCAATATTCCGTTTGAATTAGATAAGTCTCGTCCTGAGGACAAAGCCTTAATCTCATGAGAAAAGTAAGCATGCTGCACAGTTTTAATCCAGAACAGTTTTGCTTCATTGAATTCAGTCGTTGTTAACGAATAAGTCAATGAGGATTCAGAGATCCTCCGAAATCGTTTAAGTACTCTTTTGCAGATCGCAGTAATTCGAATTAATCGATTGAGGTTTGAGTATTTATTTATTAAATCCCACAGTTTAGGAGATTTCGATGTGAGGGTAGTCGCTATCCGGGACGGTCGCTCTTCCAACTCGTCCTCTGAAGAAATTGAAAATGATTCATTCGGCCATGTAGATGGATCCTGCGTTAGCCAGCAAGGTCCAGTCCACCATGTTGTGGATTCTGACAACTGTTTAGGAGTTAGTCCTCTTGTAGCCAAATCCGCTGGGTTATCTTTTCCAGGGATGAAATTCCATATTGCGTCAGGCAAAGTTTTCTGAATGAAAAGAACTCGGTTCTGTACGAACTCCTTCCATTTGGACGGATGTCCTTGGATCCATGTTAGCGCGATGGCTGAATCTGTATTTAGAAAAACGGGAACCTTATCTAGGTCCATCACTTTCAGTATGTGAGATACAAGTTTTACAAGTAGAACCGCTGCTGTTAACTCCAAACGTGGAATTGTGAGTCTCTTCAACGGGGCTACCTTTGTTTTCGCTGCAATAAGGTGAGTAGTAATCTTTCCGTCAGTTGACACCACTCTTGTGTATACAACTGCCGCCATAGCGTGCTGTGATGCATCGCTATAACCGTAAAGCTCAACGTTAGAACCTGATTTCGTTCCTATCCATCTCAGAAAGTCAAACTTCGGCATATCTCTTAGTTGATCAACGAACTCTGTCCATTTTACGGACTTATCCTCTGGTAAAGGGTCATCCCAATCCAGTTTGATAGACCATAACTCTTGAATGAAGATCTTTCCTGAAATAGTAATTGGAGACAAGAAACCCATGGGATCAAAAAATTTAGCCATAGTCGATAGAATACCGCGCTTGGTAACTGCTCCCGTTTTGGGAAGCTCTAACGTGAATTGAAACGTATCCGACATCGCGTTCCAGGTTAAGCCTAGAACATGAACTGTAGCGTCGGTTTTAATCTGAATTGAATGAGAAGTTATCTTCCTCTCAGCCGGTATGTTATCTAGAATGGCTGGATGATTGCTCATCCATTTTTGCAATCTAAAACCGCCCGCCATGCACAGCTTATCTACTTGCTCGACCTTCTCCTGAGCTTCTTCTAATAAATCCGCTCCTCCATGGACATCGTCCACATATCGTCCCTTTTTCATGACGGGGATAGCTAAGGGAAATCGTCTCCCTTCATCGTGTACTAATTGATCGAGAGTTCGCAGGGCCAGAAAAGGCGCGCAAACTAAACCGTATGTAACTGTGGTAAGCACAAAAACAATAACCTGATGGTCTGAATCTAACCAAAATATTCGTTGAAAGTCCCAGTCTAAGGGATTTACCCCTATTTGCCGGAACATCTTCTCTATATCAGCTATGAAAACATAAAGGAAAAATCGAAACCATAAGAGTACGTCAAACAAATCAATTTGTAATTTAGCTCCTGTATGCAATAAATCATTCAATGACACGCCGGTCGTCGTAAGACTCGAACCGTTGAACACGACTCTAAGTCTTGTGGTAAGACTGTGCTCTCTCCAAACGCCGTGATGTGGTAAATAGTACGCTAATATAGGCTCAGGTTGTAAGACAGGAACTCTTTCCATATGTCTTAACTGTTCGTATTCCGTCATGAATTCCGAATATGCTGTCGCGTAATTCGTGTTACTCCTGAGTTGATTAGACAGATTAGTAACTATTCGAGGAGCTTTCGCTCGTGAATCTCCGAGTTTTCCAGGTGGTAGCTTAAATGGCAATCTAACCACATATCTACCTGTCACGTCTCTAGTATGCGTCGAAAGAAAGTGATCTTCACAATCTTGTTCTTCTTTTGAAAGAATTGGAGTGTTTGCTGAGGGAACTTCTTCCAATTCCCAGAATCGCTGTACCAAATCGTTAAGCTGTCTGTCAATTGACACATGACAACTTCGTTTTTGACCAGAAGAGGCATTAAGTGCCGTTGGGCCTGAAACTATCCAACCTAGCTTGGTGGCTTGGGCCACCGGTGAACCAATCGATCCTTTGATCAACTGATCCTCTAGTAAGTATCCGTATACATCAGCACCTAAGATCAGATCAATTGAACTCGGTGAAAAGAATTCGGGATCTGCTAATTGAATGCCTTCTAAATGAGGCCAGGAATTTTGAGACCATTCAACCGAAGGAATAGAAGTAGTAAGCTTTGGGAGAATATATGCAGATATTACCAAAATCAAATCCGAGCTGAAATGTGATCTAATCTCAAAGGAAGTACATCCAAACGTTTTATTCGATTTTTGGTCACCTATTCCGACTAAAGAGAGTGACGAATGTTCTCGAGGCAGCCTAAGCTGTTGTACGACTCGTTCAGAGATTAAAGAAATCTCCGAACCCTGATCTAGTAAAGCTCGAACCTTCCGGATTTCATTCCGCTCTGAAACAATGAACACCTGTGCGGTTGCTAACAAAACGTAAGAGGTTGTAAGAACTGCAGAATGGAGCACCTTGGCCTTATCCTGAGTTACCACTGTAGAGTCAGATTGTCGTTGGGGCTCTGATTTTACCTCCTTGGTAGATGGAACATCCATCCGATGGATTGTTGTGTGATGTTTCTTGGCGCACCTCTGACATCGTTTTGTAACTTTACACTGTGATACCCGATGACTTCCTAGACAGTTGTAGCACAGCTTGTGCTTGGCTACGAGGGCCAATTTCTGAGTGACAGTTTCGTCCAAGTATTTCGGGCACTTGCTAACATAATGCTTTCCCTTGCATATCAAGCACGTAGGTGCATAACTCGGTGAAGCATCAGTTGATTTTCCTTGGTAATGAGCCTTGGCAGTAGCCTTAACTTGTTTTGATGCAGTCTTGCTATTACGAGACTTCTCGTAGGCTTTAAGCGAGAAAAGACGAGTGATCAGAAATTCACTAAACTTTTGCCATGATGGGGGGACTTTTGAGGATCCCAATGTGTTCTCCCAAGCTTTAACAGATTCAGAATCTAGCTTTTGAACAGTCATAAAAACAAGAAAGTCGTCCCACGTTTCAACGGGGCGTTGCAGCGTTTCTAATGTTCTATAGATTTGGAGAACGGAAGTGTACAAACCTTCCAATTCAACAGCAGATTCCCTGTTCACAGGTTTGAGGTCGACTAAGGATTGTAATACGGTATTGACTTGAATGCGTGGGTTGTCATAAAATGACACTAACGATTCCCATGCTTTAGAAAAGTTCTCAGAAGTGAGCGTTGTGTTCTTAATTAAATGAGCGGCCGTACCGATCAAACTGGTTTTCAAATACTGCAGTTTCTCGACAGATGTCAAAGTCAAATTCGATAGAACAAGAGAGAAAAATAAATCTCTGAAATTAAGCCACTCAGATGGAGTGCCGTCAAATTTAGGGATGTTAATCCGTGGTAAGCGTGCGTGTTGGCTATGATAACCGGTAGGTGCTTGGACCTCGTTAGGTAAAGATTGGATCGTAGAAGATCCGGTAATACTCGGTTGGTTGGTGTTGAGACTAGAATTAATCTGCTCAACTGCTGCGAGATAACACATGTGAGTCACGGAGAACAACTGATCCGCGAAATATGAATGTGTCCGAATTAACTGGCCGTTCTCATCCGAGAGCTTGACCAGAGACAACAGAATCGCGTCGTGAGCTGAACTGAACGAACTCCACGTATCATGTAACAAAGAAAGATGGAAATCGACTCGTTGTTTCGTAAATCTTGATAACCCGTCTCCAACAAAGTTATCATAGGCGGTAGAAATTGAATGACTCAACACAAGTTGTTGATTCAACCGTTCGATTATCTGATTAGGCTCCATGTTTGTCAAAGTTAAAGATAGCTCTCGTGAATCGCACCTTACAACTGTATCTTTGTTCCGATATACACTCTATGAGATATTCAATGTGTCGCTCCTCAAATCCGGACGTTACTTGAAAGAATGTAACAATAAATCTCTCTATCATTCGATTCGACTTTCAAACTATATTTGATTTCACAATTCTGAATTTAATCTGTAACTCAAACTCTGAGTCCGGATTCATTTATCCGGCTCGAAGGACCAAAATTATGTACAAACTTATCTTAAGTCTGGACTCGTGAATATATATGTGAGGAAGCAACACATTGAAACGACTCTCGTTGAATTTTGAATCTTGTTTTAATATCAAATAAAGAAATCAATCGGCAGAAGTAATCAAAAGAATACCAGTATACACCGCAAGGGCAAGGGAAACTGCCGAAAAACCTTGCCAGTATTCTTTACAAAATTATACATATCGAATATATGAACATCAATCATAAGAAAACATGTGAATAGAATATAAATCATAAATGGCAGTATAAATCAGAATCAGTACATATAAATATATCCGCGCTCTAAGCGGCGTTATCGGTTATACATAACATGTTGAAATTCAATCATAAACATTAGAATCATAAACGCAATATACATAATATAAACCATATAATCAGAGAATAAACCAATCTTGAAAGAAACTTAGGGGACTGTAACTTCATAAATCAACTGAATGAATATATACTAATTTTAATGACTGTTGTAATAGAATCATAAACTCTCGCAATAATACTACAACTTATTTTGAATACGAATTGTACTTGAAATCACATCTCAATGAAGAAATCACAGCTCGTTTCGTTAGTCTCATCGACAGATTAGAACTTGTCAATTTTACAATATCTCGAAAGCAGTAACGCTGTTCCGTTAAGAAATACAGCAACGGTTGGTTATACCAACACGTTCTCAAGTCAAAGATTGATCCGATTCTCAAACACAGAAATGCCGCAATGAATACAAAAGAAATATGATATATACCTTGCAAGGTCGCATACGCAGTGATCGAGCGCTCGATTGTTAACAAAGGAAAGAAAGAGATAGAATATACTATCACTCTCGTTTCGACACGTAACAAAGAAAAGAAAGGAAAGTCATGAACGTTCATCTCAAGATGTGCGTAACTAGCACAGCGATACGTATAGGTATCTCGTCAGTGAATTACACGTTTACACGTGTCTCGCTCCTTGCTCGGTTACGAAGCACTTCTAGGCTTCGTAGAAAGAAATGAGAGACAGATCTGAAAGCGAACCGACGGATTAGTACTTTTAGACGTAATCCTCGGCATTACCGCATCAGAGTCAGTCTCCTTACCTCATGTGTGAATTCTCTCGGTGCCTACTAGAGAGGACACCGAGATACCGCTCGTAAGAATAGAATATCCGTCCTCGGTTATACCGGGAGGATCGTCTCGATAAGATGGCGACGGCGTTACGCCGTCCCACCTCTCAATCTCGAAGTCAGTCGGTCCCATCCAAGTCCGTAATCTCCTCGGTTCCTCTGGATCGGAAGATTGGCTAGACGGTGTGTCTGTGGTAATCTGTTTCGCACTCGCAACGAGAAATATGACTCGACTGTTACACAAAGATTCTCAGGAATCGACACGCGTACGTCGTCACTGTTCGACGACCGTAACCGGAATAAGGAAATCGTTCCTCCTTTTCGGTATGAACATTCCGAGTTCACCCGCTCCGACTTGTCTAATTTCAAGCGTAGCGAGCCAGGAAGTGGCGCCGCCCGCCTTCCGTGGTGCGTTCACGAGAGCCATCCGATTCGAGCTATGATTTCTGCCTTACCGCCTTTCGGTCGGTAACTCATTCGAATAATACAACCTTTTCTGAACACTCTAACTTCCGCAAATATTGAGATATCGGGCTGTTTTTTTTTTTAATCGATAGAGCATCATTCAAGGAAGGTTGGTATTGAATTTGGCGATAATCGGTAAAGGGGTTCTTTTTTTAAAAAATTTTAAATTTTTTTACAAATGTCTGTGGTTGCTCTAACTTCCGCAAATATTGAGATATCGGGCTGTTTTTTTTTTTAATCGATAGAGCATCATTCAAGGAAGGTTGGTATTGAATTTGGCGATGATCGGTAAAGGGGTTCTTTTTAAAAGAATTTTTAAATTTTTTTAGAAATGTCCGTGGTTGCTTTAATTTCCGCAAATATTGAGATATCGGTTGTTGTTTTTTTTTAATCGATAGAGTATCATTCAAGGAAGATTGGTATTGAATTTGGCGATAATCGGTAAAGGGGTTCTTTTTAAAAAAATTTTTGAATTTTTTTAGAAATGTCCGTGGTTGCTTTAACTTCCGCAAATATTGAGATATTGGGTTGAATTTTTTTTTAATCGATAGAGTATTATTCAAAGAAGATTGGTATTGAATTTGGCGATGATCGGAAAAGGGGTTTTTTTTTAAAAAAAATGTTAAATTTTTTTAAAAATGTCCGTGGTTGTTCTAACTTCCGCAAATATTGAAATATCGGGCTGAATTTTTTTTTAATGGATAGAGTATCATTCAAGGAAGATTGGTATTGAATTTGGCGATAATCGGTAAAGGGGTTCTTTTTTTTAAAAATTTTGTTTTTTTTTTTAAGTTTTGTTTTGATTAGACTCACAATCAGCTTTATAAGGCTTTTATGTATGTACGGATTCCCAGAAATTTTAAATGCCTATAACTCAAAAACTAATCAATCAAACCTTAAAGAATTATATATGAAATAGAAGTAGAAAATACTGAAAAAATATAATCTAATTAGAAAAGTTGCAAATAATTAATACTAAATTGTCTAAAAACATTAATTTATGAAAAGTCTTAATTAGAATATAATAAACTAAAAAATATAATAGAATTAGAAAAATTAACAATATAATTAAAAAATGTGCAAATTTTATATTTAAAACTGTACCCCCTGCATGAGAAGTTGAGAATTGATATCTCTCATGTGGAGAAAACTGGTCTGGTTTTTAATTATATTAATAAATATAATTAAAGAATAATAATACCTATAAAACTATATTTTTTAAATGTATACTTATAATGTGCAATAAAACTATGATTTTACTATAAATTTTTAATGTCTACTTTTTAAAAAAGTATGTCAATCGAAGTCGAATGAAAATCAGAGAGAGAACTAATTTTCATCTTATAAATGACTATATAAGTTGCTGATTTCACATATTATATGTCAATTTTTATATGTGTTAATCTGTTTTTTCAATTTGTTGTTTGGAAGAATTTGTAACTGAAAGAATTAAGAAATGGAAGAATTAAGAATAGTAAGTATTCGCTGTTAGTAGGTAGCAATTTAGTAAAGATAATAATTGATTTTTATATTGGCATAACAGACAATACCTGCATAACATATGTATGTATATAAATTAATAAAATATCTTTGGTTATAAAATTTTAGTTTTGGAAGACGGTCTGGATGACCTGCTATTAAGTTGCATGTTGAAATATGAGAAGGAACAAGCGGAGAAACAAGCAGAAAAAAACGCAGAGGAAGCAGAAAAAGCAGAGAAAGCAGAGAAAAAGGATAATAATATGATTGATGACAAAAGTATGAGAAGGAACAAGCGAAAAGAAAATCATGAGGACGATGAAGAAAAGAAGATGAATAAGAAAATGAAAAGCAAGAAAAAAACAGATTAACACTTTTTATATATTAAATGTACAATATCTTTATTATAAATTTAAAAAAATATTTTTTAATAAAATGGGATATCTCTCTCTTTCTCTCTCTCTCTCTCTCAACTTTCTATCTCTCATGCTTTCTCTCTCACGCTCTCATGCTCGCTCTCACGATTTCTCTCTCTCTCTCTCTCTCTATTTCAAATTCAATTAAGATTTGGATACAAATTAAGATTTGGTTGATTAGATCCAGCTTCATAAGGCTCCTATATTTATATGCATTTCACGAAATTTCAAACGTTTGTATCACGTTTCTATAGATTTGTTCTAATTATTAAAATTTAAAATACGAGATTTCCGTATGCTTTGTGTATCCAATACATGGAAAAAATGCAATTTTGATAGCGATTATCACGCGTTCAAGATGGTCAATTACTTTTACGTTGAACAGATGTGTAGATACCACATTTATTAACATATAATTAGACTCATGTTTATGTATGGATTCCTCGAAATTTTAAATGTTTTTAACTCAAAAACTAATCAACCAAATCTTAAAGAATTATTTATAAAATAGGGGTAGAAAAGACTGAAGAATAATGAGATTAAAAAAATTGCCAATATTTTAAAATTTTAACAGTGTTTTTTGACAATTTGGTATTAATTATTGGCAACTTCTTTAATTCAATTATATTCTTCAGTCTTTTCTACCCGTATTTCATATATAATTCTTTAAGATTTGGTTGATTAAACCCAGCTTTATAAAGCTTTTATGTATGTGCAAATTCTCCAAAATTTCAAATGTGTGTAACACGAGAACTGATCAATTAAATTTTAAAGTATTATATATGAAATAGGCGTAGAAATGACCTAAGAATACAATAGAATTAGAAAAAAAGTTGCCAATATAATCAAAATGTGTGTAAATTAGAAATTTGCACATTGCTTCCTATTATCAATATTTCCTATATATTCCAAAAACTGTGTTACATCACCTGATTCTCCGGATATCGCCATGACAAGTTTGTCAGAGATCTTGTGGATTTTGTCTTTATCTGTAAGAAACGTTTGTTAATAAATAATATAAAATAAAATCAATTACGTTGTACGCATGCGAGCGCGACCCTCCACATGGTCGAGCGTCCGAATGTTTTTGATTCTAAATGTGGAAGCATATAAAATTGCAGGAGTCATGGGCAGAAAAACACGCTAAATATATATTTTTAAAATTTTGTTATTTAATTTAAATTACAATAACAGTTACAGGAACATAAATTTTAATTTGTTTTTTATTTATTTAAGTTAAAACGGAATATATAATTAATTTAAACGGAATTATAATTAATTTGTTAAACGGAAGATAAATTGGAAACAATAAAAAACAATGGCCAGGCCCTCTACCTCTACGCCCCATATCCCAACCTCCTCTACGTCCTCTTCCCCTCCATCCTTCCCAACCTCCTCTACGTCCTCTTCCTCTCCAGCCTTCCCAACCTCCTCTGCGTCCTCTTCCTCTCCAGCCTTCCCAACCTCCTCTGCGTCTACTTCCTCTCCAGCTTTCCCAACCTCCTCTGCGTCCTCTTCCTCTCCATCCACCTTCTCTCCAGTCTCCTCCATAGCTACACAGAAATTATAAAATAATAAATTAATTTATAAAATAGCTAAAATTTTATAACTGTAAATGCATTCAAGAAAATTATATTGTATATACTTTATATTTCTTTCCATAATATTTTTTCCTCTTTTTTTTCTTTCTGTATCTTCTTCCTCTCCTTTTCCTTTTCATCTTCCTCTTCCTCCTCCACACTTGTGTCTTCTTCCGCCTCATTACTCCGTTGTCGTCCTTTATTTTGCCTCTCTCTTTCCCGTTCTCCTTTTCGATCTCTTTCCCTTATACATATATTTATAACGTTTATTATGAAATAAATATAATATCTTTGACTTTTTACAAAGAATAAGTATACAACAAGACCAAAATAAATAATAGGAATTACAAATCTGACATTTACGATTTGGTCTTTTTATATACTTATTCTTTGTAAAAAGTAAAAAATAATATATTTATTTTTGATTAATTGAATTTACAAATAATAGTGTACTAACCTTTCAATTCTTATTTCACCTTCCCAACCTCCTCTACGTCCTCTTCCTCTCCATCCACCTTCTCTCCAGTCTCCTCTATAGCTACACAGTTCCTCTTCCACACTAGTGTCTTCTTCCGCCTCATTACTCCGTTGTCGTCCTTTATTTTGCCTCTCTCTTTCCCGTTCTCCTTTCCGATCTCTTTCCCTTATATATTTATAACGTTTATTTTGAAATAAATATAATATCTTTGACTATTTACAAAGAATAAGTATATAAAAAGACCAAAATAAATAATAGGAATTACAAATCTGACATTTACGAACTGTTAATACACTACGGCCCGTATTCATAATCGGTAAGATGTCATGAACTAATCACAAGAGCCGTATTAACATCTTAAGACATTACTTAAGACTGTTTTAAATATAAAGTCTAACTATGGCTGCATTCGCGGAGCACGCTTTCAGCGCTATTGTATCATTCTATCTTTATTATTCATTATACGTAAAACAAGGATAGAAAGATGTAAAAGCGCTAAAAGCGCGCTCCCCGAACGCAGCCTATGAATACCGGCCTATATTTCTGCGCTGACAGAAATTATAGCAAATATATGAGATGAGTTAAGAAGAGCATCAACATCGCAAAAAAACGTCAACAATAAAATGCTTTAGAGTAAATCCAAATATCATAAACCAATCACAAGAGCCGTATTAACATCTTAAAACATTACTTAAGACGGTCTTGAATAAGATCCGACTATGAATACGGGCCGTAGTGTATTGTAACGGTTCGTAAATGTCAGATTTTATTGTAATTCCTATTGCTTATTTTGGTCTTTTTATATACTTATTATAATAGTGTACTAACCTTTCAATTCTTATTTCTATTTCCTTTTCTTTCCTTTTTTTCTCTCCTCTTTTCTCTTCCTCTTTCTTTCTCTCCACATTTTTGCTCCTATCTTTTCCCATCTTCTCTTCTTTTTTAAGTACTTTTCACACATTTTATTGGTTTGTAAAAATTACTTTTTGTAGAATACTATCTCAAAATTCTACATAAAATATATGGTAATTGTACCAAAAGCATATATCATATTTTTAAAAAATGAAAAAAATACTGTATTTTTAAAAAGTACTACCTACCTATTTTATTGCTTCCAAAAAATTATGTCCGATAGGAAACTACTCCAAAATTCATTATTTTTATAAATCATTCTGTCATCAGAAATCTTTCCCGAATTTTCCACAAATGTGTCTCAATGATATGTACAACATATTAAAATTTCATCAAAATCGGTTAAGCCGATCAAAAGATATGAATTATTTTCGAAATTTTTATTTTTATTTTTTACAGCAAAACAGTTCAATGTTAAAGGCTAATATTTGACTAAATTGTAAGAGACACTGATAGCAATCAAAGCAATAAAATATGTATTTACGCACATGTGTGCATAAGAATATATGTAATTTACAAAAAAGCGGGTGCTTGTTAGCCTTGGTACGTTACTGCCTTCTGCTACGGACGGCCAGAAAGCATTTTCGGGCCGTATTGCTAAGAATTCGTGCGTCCGCGTAAGCAATTCAGTGGTGTGTATACGTGTACGGACATACACCACTACATGGAACCTGAAATTAGTTTTTCAACGTTGGTGACACTGAAACCGGAGTTTCGCGTTGCCACCACGCGAGGTCTCCAATATCAATTCGGAGTTTGCCTGGGTCTCCTGCAGCTCACTGAAGTTAGCCGGACAACTTCGACTTTTTACATTTTTTTAATTACGAATCGTTTGTTGGTCGTTTGTTGTTGATTGTTGGACTAATGAAAACGTTTGTTGGTTAATAGTTTTTACGTAAACACGAAAAAATTTTGAGTGTGAATTTAGCCGGTAAAATATATGTATAATTCTTTACAGTTTTCGTTTTAAAGGAGGTCAATCGATGCGGAATCGTTTGTTGGTCCCGAATAAACTAATGAAATCGTTTGTTGGATCACGGTTTCGCTTAAAAAGGCGAAAACTGTATATTCGTTTAGCTGCACCGGAGAGTGGGGGTGATGGACGTAGAATATGTGGTGGTTTCGGAACGCATTTTTCCGAATTGCCGGATACATAATAGTTTAAAACTATTTCCCATTTATTTATCAGATCGGCTACATTTCACGTGCAAAATATAGGTAAGTGTAAAATGCAAATTTAATTCTGAACTTAGTAAAAAGTAGGTAAATATGCAGAATAGTGGCTTCCTCACCGATTTCGTTGAACTTAGGCTTAATCGACGCGTTTTTGCGTGAAATGAAAGAATCTGGCAGAAAAAAAGTGTCGCTCTGCCAGGCGAAGCGAGATATTAACAGTTAAAGTTGCCGACTATCAGGTTATGAAGACCTGTCATACCGACGAGATGTAGCGACTATTAACCATGCTGTCCATGCCCCGCGGCCACTGCGCGTGCTCTGTTAGCTCTGTGGCCACATGCGCATGCTCCGTGGCCGCACGCGCATGTAAAAGTGCGCGAATTTAAAACCTATGTACAGTCGCGGTCATTAATGCCTTCCACCTGAAGTCAGTCGCGTTCGGGGCAGATAGTAGCTGAACGCGTCGCCCCTAGCGCTATCGTGCTTCATGACTGTTGGTTCGGTAAACGCGTGGAGAGAACGGGCCAAAGACCGTGTCGTGGAGAAAGAGAGAGCTGTCAGTTTGACAGCGGTGTGTCAGCGGAAGAGAGGTTAAGAACCGAGGGATCGTCTAAAAGTATAAGGAGAGTATAAGAAATACAAGGACATGTTAATACTGAATAGTATATAATTATTATACGACAAATTATATT
>JASTWR010001314.1:0-48682 GCA_030770355.1 Harpagoxenus sublaevis
GCGAGATTAAGGTTTCCGTGCATTTTCGGTGGGTCAGACCGGTGGAGCGCCCTTGAAGGGCGATCATCAGGTGGCTTTCCGGCCGTGCCGGGAACTGAGTTTCTCGATCGGATCGCTTCTCATCTTTATAATTCGAAAGTCGTCATCAAGGATTCCCTTTTTTCTCTTTGTGCGTGCGACATTCATTCAGACCACTGATTGCAGTCAGAATTCCGGATCGAATATCGCAACGATATTCTGGTGTCAGAATTTTCTTTTCTTTTCTTGTTTCGCGAACGTCATTTTCATTACTAATTGTTTTAGCGTATATTCCGTTCCGCTGTATGCGACACGTCGCTTCTGATCGCTGATCGACAATTTCGACTGCGTTACTCGAAATCAGTTAAATGTTGTGAAACCACATTTGTCCGAACGGACGTAATCGACTGAATAAACAGTATTGTGAATCTTGTGCTAAATCACGGGAGTGCAACCGATTTATTTCCGCCGCTCTACATTTCATGTTGTGCCTGTGACTCGTGTAAGTGTCTCCCCGTCCGCCAAAATACGTGTTCGCGATTGTTCCTCAGAAAATCTCCCCCTAACCCCCCGAGCAGCGCGCCCCCTCACAGAGAGCGAAGCACGGGTCCCTTCGATTCTGACCCCTCTCCGTTAAGCGCCCTACAGAGTGGCGATTCTCGGCAGAGGTTCCAACGTAGCCTGTCCCAAGATTTCCTCTGCTAGTATCCTGCCTAATTTCCGCCCGCAAAAGAAAAGGGCTTCCTGTCGAAAACGTTTTTCCCTAAACGTCATTAATTTATACAAAAATCGATAGTTATCCGCGCAAAACTTATAAGGTCTATCTCCTCAGAAAGTCACGAGTTTCCGCTCGGCCCGTGACCATAAGCTCTATTTAAGTTTACCGAAGTTACCGAAGTTTTAATTCCCGACTTTTTCGGTATAAATTACGTCGGCCGGTCGACAACTCGCGTAATCGCGCCACTCGAAAAACCCCGGACGTAACAACTGGTGACCTGCGGTGGGATATTTCCCAAAAAGATAAGCGCCTAAGACCGCTTTATTTTTACAAAAAAAAATATATTTAATTAATTACTACTGATGTGCCCGCGATTCAAACGCGTACGCGATAGACGCGACGAAAGATTAATCGTCTCCGCCCGATACCATAATCGACTATCTATATATCTCGAGAATGCAACCGTTTCACAACGTAAGAAAATGGATAAAAATTATTTACTTTCTGACCACTACAGTACCGTTTCCTTTCGATATAAACAATACGAACGGCTTTCTGTGCGTGTAAAACCGTCCCATGGCAAGACGCGCTTCCATCTACCGTAAATAGGTCTTAATATACGATTTGTCGTAAAATGAAACCATATATGTCGTCGCTTAAAAAAAAAAAAAAAAAAATATTTTTGAGAATTACGCTTGAAAAAGAATCCTTCTGAGAAATCGAATGCTCTGTAAAAAAATAGAATGTGCGGAATGCTTCGTGCAAATTGGAGACTCGTTCGTGGCCGCTGAGCGAAAGATCTTTAAGAGAAAGAAATTTTACGATAAATTAATAAAAAACGGTAAAGATGGAGAAATCGGAAGACTCTCACGCGGAATATAAAGACGCGGAGAACTCTCAGGGAGGGTCCGGTACCCAGATTAATTACGAACAGGCGATTAAAGAGGTGAGAGAAAAAGAAAGAGTCCTTACGGAACGCACGGAAATGCTGGAAAACATGATGCGCGCGCTCACAAGCGCATTATCCAGGGCCCGACCTCCCGCGGAACCACAATCGCCTGCGCCGTCGCCAAAATCGTCTGAGCCTTTCTCCCCTGTTTTTAATGATCAAACGCCGGCGAGAGAGTCCCCGTTTTTCACGAGCTCGCCACTGAACGCGACCGCGCCTTACCCTAAATCATATCTTCGCGACGCGCTCGAACTTGTCCCCAAATACGACGGGCATAATATTCCCGTGTGGCAATTCGCCAGGGCGTATAAGAGAGCTAAAGAATCTCTTCCCTGCGTCGACGAGGCCATGTTCGTGCGGATGCTTCGCAACAAACTCACGCATCACGCGTACCTCGCCGTCGAGGACGAGATCCATGTTACGGTCGACAAATTCATAGACACTTTAAAGAGAACGTTCGGACCGGGAAAAGGGTCTAATTATTACCGCGGTCAATTAAGTATCGCTTTTAAAAAGCCTAACGAACACGTACTCGATTATATAGGGCGTATCAAAGATCTCAGAACGGCAATAATCGAAGGAGACCAGACGACTTTAAACAGACCGCTTACGGAAGCCGAAATCTCCTCTATTAATTCTTTCGCTTTAGAGGCGTTCTACGAGGGACTCCCCAGAGAGCACCGCGTGGAGCTCAGGGCGGAAGGTTACGTAGATTTCGCTGACGCTTGCTCTAAACTCATTGCCATTAGCAAAAGGCGAACGCGAAGAAACGCGCAATAGAAACGCGCGCGCCGTACGCGATCCGCAACCTGTTCAGAACGTTCGACGCGACTTTCCGCAAAACGCGACACAGTCTGCCGCCATCACTCCTCCTGAGAATATGGGACGTAAAGTATGCGCGTACTGCAAAAATTTCGGACATCTGATCAGCGAATGCCGTAAGCGACAATATCGCGACGGAGCAAATAATAACCTTCGGGCTACTCCGCCTAACGAAACAAGAATTTCGGGAAACCACCTAGAGGCCTCGGCCAGTGGGACACCCCGAGGCCTAGCGAATACGCGCCCCGTACAACTAATAGAGAGCTTCCAAGGTCCGTCCACATCCTCAGAGCCGACAATGGAGACGTTCCAGCAGTCGAGCTCCGATCCCCCTCTTTCCGCGCCCCCACAGCATTCATGATGGACACAGGAGCACAACCTAATATAATAAAAAAAGGGTTGTCTTAAAATTCAAGTCGAAATCAATTACAAAGAAACTTTACAACTCACCGGCATTACGGAGAATGTCGTTAATACCCTCGGTTCGGTTAGGGTATATATATCTCGAGTCCCTATAGTCTTTCACGTCGTTCCGGACGATTTCCCGATAATTACTCAGGGGATACTCGGATCATCGTTTTTCGTCGAACACAACGTTTGTATTAATTACCGCGAAAATATAGTCACATGGCGCGATTGCGCGTTTCCTTTTAAAGAGAGGGAGTCTGTTGTTTTGCCTCCTCGCGCCAGCATCGGACTCGTAGTCCATGTCTCCAACCCGGAGATAACAATCGGGTATCTCTCGCTCTTGCGAACCTCTGGCGGTATACACATCGGAAACTCCACGGCCAGCTGCATTAACGGGAAGGCCTATACGAAAGCTACTAACTCATGCGATTACGAGATCGAATTAGTCATACCCACCGTTCGACTCGAGGAAATTAAAGAAGAAGACAATGCGAATTTGACAAGTTTAAAGAGATTAAAGCTAAGAGAACGCAATACTCTGTTCAACAAATCAAAAGAAATTGAAACTAAGGACGACGCAAATGCTTCATCCTCCAACGAAACTAACGCCAATATTCCGCTCTCTGATTCTCCAAACAAAATAGACAAGCTTAAAGAAAAACTGACGCACAACACGGAAACTCTCTCCAAGTCTGCAAACGAACATATATTAAAAAACGCTGATTTAGATTTGATCAATGGAAATTTGTACGCTGTTCTCCCTTTTTATGGGCAGGAAATCTGCTCCCCCTTTGACGTGCCAAGGCGTGTCGCTGATAATCAGCATTCCCACAGGCAGGATAAACGCTGCCTACCCTCGGATGCACCAAGGTGCATCGTCGGTGGAAACCGACAACCCCCTTTTCCTCACACTCTTCTACAGAGCACGCCAAACTCTTTTCGTGCTTTCTTCTTCTTCTTCTTCTTCTTCTTCAGCCTGTAAGCATCCACTCCTGGACATAGGCCTCTTCCATTTGTTTCCACGTCGTTCTCTCCTGTGCAGTCAGTATCCAGTTTTTCCCCGCGTGGCGCTGGATGTCCTCCCGCCATCTTGTCTGTGGTCGACCTCTGCTCCTCTTTGACTCCCATGGTCTCCACTGCATCACGGTCTTGGTCCATTTATGATCATCTCTCGCCACATGACCCGCCCACCTGCCATTTCAGTCTTGCCACCCGTTCCACCACATCTATAACTCCCGTTCTCCTTCTGATTTCCTCGTTCCGGATTCGGTCCCTTAAACTGATCCCCAACATTGCTCGTTCTAAATCGCTCGTTGGCAGACCCGAAGACGGTTTGCGCTGCTCTTCGTGAAAGTCACAGTTTCGAGCCCATACGTTGCAACGGGCAAGACACACGTGTTATATACCTTTCTCTCTTGAGGTTTATAGGAATCTTTCGTTCTCGGAGGATGTAACTGAGTCTGCCCAAAGCTGCCCAAGTCAAGCCGATACGTCTCGTGATTTCTGCTGATTGGTTGTCCTTTCCCATTTTGATATTGTGACCTAGATATATATATTCATCCACTCTTCCGAGGGTGTGATTGTCGATAACTACCTGTATGTCGTTCGGGCTCATAATTTTTGTTTTTTGTAGGTTCATTTTCAGACCTACTGCTTGGGAGGCTTCTTTTAGTTCCTACAGCATTACATCGAGTTCCTCCGCGTCATCGCTGATGAGAACGATATCATCAGCAAAGCGGAGGTGGTTAAGGCGTTTCCCGTTGATATTGATGCCTTTTTGCTCCCAGGACATGTTTTTAAATACGTCCTCCAGTGCCAAGGTGAAGAGTTTGGGCGAGATGGTGTCGCCCTGTCGGACACCTCTCTTGATTTTGACTTTTCCTGTCATCCAGTCTTCCTCCATCCTGACTCGTAACGTTGCGTGTTCGTAGATGTATTTGATCAGGCTTGAATACCTGGAGTCAATGCGAGCCTTATCCATCGCTTCAAGCACCGCCCAAGTTTCGATCGAGTCAAAGGCTTTTTGATAGTCCACAAATGCCAGGTGTAGAGGGATGTTGTACTCATTGCACTTCTCGATTAATGTGCGCAACGTTTGTATGTGGTCAGTCGTGCTGAATCCTTTCCTAAATCCAGCTTGTTCGATAGGCTGGTAAAAATCGAATTTCTGGGTAAGCCGGTTGGTTATAATTTTGGTCAACAGCTTGTAGAATATGGAGAGCAGACTGATGGGTCTGTAATTCTCCATGTTCGCACGGTCGCCTTTCTTGAAGAGCAGGATGACCTCGGCGTTTTGCCATGCGTCCGGGATTTCGCCTTTCTCAAGACACTTGTTCAAGAGTGCCAGAATTGCATTTTCTAGTGTCTCACCACCGATTTTAAGCATTTCACTCGTGATCCGATCCTCCCCTGGCGCTTTGCAGTTTTTTAGTTGGTTTATCGCTGCTCTCAGTTCTGGCCCGTCAATCGCTTTTAACTCTTCGGATCCCACATTCCGGACCATCATTTTTCCTTTTTTCGGCTGATCTGGGGGTGGAATTGACTGATTGTATAGTCTTTGGTAGAAGTTCTGGATGATCTCCGTAATCTCGTTCTTCTCTACAGTAATTTCTCCTTGGTCATTCTTCATGTTATGAATTATCGTCTTCCCTTTCGATAGACCGGAGCGTAGAACTCTCATATTGCAATTGTTTTCTATGGCTACCTTGATCATTTGGGTGTTATAGGATCTTTTGTCCCTTCTAATGGCTTTCTTCACTTTTTTATTTAGGTCCTTGTACTTCGACGAGTCTCTGTCTGTTTTCCTTCTCTCTTCGATCAGCCTCTCGGTGTCCAGACTAACTTTTCCCTGGTTTCTCGATTTCTGCATCAAACACACTTTTTTCACGGCGGTCCGGATGCTGTTCGTAATTTTTGTCGATAACGCATTCAACTCTAGGCCCTCTAGCTTCTCAGTTGGTCGCAGCTTTTTATCGATCTGGGTGTTGAATTCGTCTCTTTTCCCTTTCATCTCGTACATTGTGGGTCGGATCTTTTTAGCTATCAGGTGCCTCCTCTCCATCTGAGTGTCTATCTGTAGCTTTGTTCTCACCAACCTGTGGTCGCTGCCAGTGTCAAATCGATTCAGAACCGAGACGTCCATACATATGCGTTTTTCTGTGGCCAAAACGTAATCTATTTCGTTCTTCACTGAGTTATCTGGACTCCTCCAGGTCCACTTTCTCTTGTGGTGTTTTTCGAAGAAGGTGTTTAGGCAGTATATCCTCTCTTTATTGAGAAAGTCGACCATTGCTTGCCCTCTCTGGTTTCGCCTACCCAGGCCGAAGGCGCCAACATACGACAGATCAGTTGCAGCTCTTGCTCCAACCTTGGCATTAAAGTCGCCAATTATGATGGTGAACTTGGCCTTCTCTGTATTCTTTGCGGCCGTTAGGTCTTCATAAAACGCCTCATTTTCCTCGTCTGTCGAGGCAGAAGTGGGTGCATATGTTTGTATTATCTGCATGCTGTATTTGCTGTTGATCTTGAGTGTTATATAAATGACTCTGTCCGAGATTGCTTTTGTCTTAGTAATGAGGTGTTTCATTTTCTTGTGGATCATTAAGGCCACGCCACCGACGTGTGAATTTTCGTTGGAGTTCCTCTGGAACAGCAGATGTCCTGATTTTAGGATAGTGACTGCTTCGCCGCTGAGCCTGGTCTTGCTGATCCCCAATACGTCCCACTTGATGTTCTGCAGTTCTTTCTCAAGGATCGTCAGGTGTTCTTCGGACCTCATTGTGCGGATATTATATGATGCTATGTGGACTGTTTTCTTATTCCTTCTGTGTCTTGTTTTGGACAATTTCTGTCCTCTAGTCGAGCTTTTGCCTCCCCCAGAATCCGTGAGGCTGACTGACGTATCAGTGCGAGATTCCGAGCGCCTAGCTCTACTCGCCTGGGGTAATATTGTTTTTAAGTTCAACATTTCATTTGAAAGGTTTTTGGCAATTAAAACGCCACGCTTGCCAGACGTGTTGGCGAGTACCTGTTGGTCCGCGGGAGCTATTTTATTTCGCTCCTACCCTTCAAGCAAGCTTGATGAGCATTCCCCCATCCGCCACCCGGGGGACGCGCCCTTAGGGGGTTACAGGCTCCCCCCAGGGTAATAATTTTTCGTGCTTTCTTGTCTCATGCTAATTCTTCTTCTCCTCCACTAGGCATGCCATACTCTTTTCATGCCTCCATATCTTACACTTCTCTAAGCGCGCCAATTTCTTTTCGCGCTTCTAATCCTTCTAATTCTTCTACTTTATGCGCACCAACTTCCTTTTGCGCCCCTAAATCACACGCAAATGCCTCACCCCACAACGTACCAGTGAAAAATCGTAATATTTATTCAATAGAATCTCAAAAAGCGAAACGAAATAGCGAAAACATTGACAACTCTAGATTTGAGAGATTAAAACAACTCCTGCGGCTCGAGCATCTAAACGAAATTGAGAAGGAAAGCATCATTAACATCGTCGAACGAAATAGCAATAGATTCCATATGACCAACGAATATCTGGATAAAACCGATATATCTGCACATAGAATACTGACTACCGATGAAATTCCGGTCCGCGCCAAACAATATCGCTTTCCACCCATTCATCGCGAAGAAATAATGCGTCAAGTTGACGATCTGCTAAAGAAGGGAATAGTAGAGCCTTCGACTTCCCCTTATAACTCGCCCGTCTGGATAGTGGCGAAGAAAAAGGACGCCTCAGGGAAAATAAAATGGAGAGTAGTTATAGACTACAGATGGTTGAACGAGAAAACCATAGGAGACGCACACCCGATACCCAATATTAATGATATTCTAGACCAATTGGGAGGAGCTAAATATTTCACGGTGATAGATCTCGCCAGCGGATTCCATCAGATTCCTATGGATCCCGCAGACGCGCACAAGACTGCCTTTTCCACACCTGATGGCCATTACCAATTCACTCGAATGCCATTCGGGCTGAAGAACGCCCCCGCTACGTTCCAAAGAACCATAAACGATGCCTTGAGAGGGCTCGGACTACCTATATATATGGACGACGTTATCGTCCCTGCTAGGACCTTAGAGGAACATAACGCCAAAATGGAACAGCTGATGTTACGCCTGCGATCTGCTAACTTGGTGTTGCAACCGGATAAGTGCAAGTTCCTCAAAAGTGAGGTACATTTCCTTGGACACGTGGTCGACGAAAACGGAGTTCGACCAGATCCGGAAAAGATAGCCGGGGTAAAGAAATTCCGAATCCCCCATAAACCTAAAAAGATACGCGAGTTTCTAGGGATGGCCGGATATTACCGTCGATTTATCCCTCAATTTTCTAAGATCGCTAAACCGCTGACTAACCTGTTAAAGAAGAATGCTCCCTTCAAATGGAACGACGAAACACAGAACGCGTTTGACACGTTGCGCGAGTTGTTGTGTAAAGAACCTGTATTACAATACCCCGATTTTGAAAGGGAATTTATACTTACGACTGACGCTTCTAACTACGCCATCGGTGGTGTTTTGAGCCAGGGGACTATCGGTCAAGATCTACCCGTTTTCTACGTGTCTAGAATATTGAATTCAGCCGAAGCAAACTATTCTACTATAGAAAAGGAACTTTTAGCCATCACGCATTGTGTACATCACTTCAGACCTTACTTGTACGGACGACGGTTTACACTCGTTACTGACCATCAACCGTTAACTTTGTTACATAAATTGAAGGACCCCACGTCACGCCTTATGCGATGGCGCCTTAAACTAGAAGAATATGATTATAAAGTAATATATAAACCCGGAACCACGAACCATGTCGCCGATGCCCTATCACGTAATCCTGCCTCTATCCAACAGTCCGTTCTCCCCATCATGAAGAAATTCCGTCTTGCTTCCGGCGCCTGGAGCGTTGCGGCCGAAGATCCTGACAACTCAAATGATGAGAGGCCTCGCAAATCGCCAGCGGTCAAAACCGCGATGGTCGACAAATATGCCATACCTGATGAGCCGCCTAAAATTATTATTGACCCCCCTCCCAATGAACCATTGCCCCTTTCTTTACCAAACCTTTCTTTCGACAACTTGGCTCAAGGCGAATGTCACAATCTCGCGTCGGGTTCCCAATACAATCTACGTAACAAAGGTAAAACAGCAACATACGCCGAAATCGATTCATCTGTCGACGATATCGGAGATTACGTCGACTATATTCCACCGGAACCTCCTCCTGTAAACGAAATTCCGCCTCGCATAGAACTCGAGGAAATAGATGAACCTGATTTGCGCATCGATATAGAGAAAGCATCTAGCGACAACGAATCAATTACCTCCGAAGACACTGAGGCAGACCAACAACCGGTGACCGCTAGCAATTTTTCCCCGAGAGTTTGCGAAGACAACGCACCTCTGATAAATCGAAAAGATAATTTGGTTATTTTTGTGACTGCTAACAAACGCCCTCTCGATGAAGGGGCTTTTTAGCTCGACGAGTCGGGAAAATTGCCGCCGCTCGACAACCTTATGCTTGGTAGAGCATGCGTGTACCCCGCCATTGCCGCTAATCGGCATTTGATCGTACTCCCGGTCAAAGAAAGACCGAACATCAACGTAGATGAAAACATCTTAAAGGAATGTCTAGCATCCTTGTGTGACGTCATCACCGAATTAGGTTTACAATCTGTAAGCATTAGAAGAACCGATAACTTGGACACTATCTCTTGGCGAAACATCCGATCCTCATTATTACTTGCTCTGTCCGACAAACCTATCACTATCACTATTTGTTACGGCCTCACTTCGGTGCCGCCGATAGAAGAGCGTCTCTCTATTATTCGAGAGCACCACGATATAGTGGGACCTTTTAAAACCACTGAACACGGCAACACCTATATCCTAACTATGCAAGATCTTTTAACGAAGTATTCCATTTACGTACCTTTGCCCGATACTCAGGCTGAAACGGAAGCTACAGGCTTCGTAAATTACTTTATATGTCGATTCGGTTGCCCGCGTAGCATCCTTACCGATCAAGGTACCAACTTTCTCAGTCGCTTTATGAAGTCTCTCACTAAGAGGTTCAAAATCCGTCATTTCCGTACTACAGCCTTCCATCCTCAATCTAACGGCTCTCTAGAACGGTCGCACCTCGTGCTTATAGAATACTTGAAATGCTTCATCAATAAAGAAGAAGGGTGGGACGAGCTCATCGAAAGAGCCAACTTCTCGTACAACACTTCGGTACATGAAGGGACTGGTTACACGCCCCATGAACTAATATACGGAACCCCCGCTAGGATACCCTCGTCTTTCAACCGGGAAAAAGATCCCGAAACTTACGACTCGTACCTCATTGACTTATTCGAAAAGATATCAGACCTTCAGTCTATGGCCAAATCCAATTTAGAAAGAGCCAAGTAAAATCTAAAACGCATTACGACCAACGGGTCAATCAGGAAAATTTTAAGGTCGGAGACTTTGCGTTTCTGCTAAACGATAAAACTCGCGATAAATTCGCCGACCGATACGTGGGTCCCTACGAAATAGTCGAAGTTCTCGATCACCAAAATATAAAGTTAAAAATTCGAAACGGCACGCGTATTGTGCACGTTAACAGACTCAGAAAATCGTATTATGGCGAACCAGGATGATCCGTCTGTTTCAGATGAGAATGTTCAAACTACTGATCTTCCTGATCCGCCTCACCGATGCTCTCATCGGTTACGACTGCGAAAACTCGTACGACGACGGCAAGACCGTATCTCTACTCGACGTGGACGATTGCCACACACCGGGAGATTCCCCGGTTCCCGAAAACGTACCTCTCGAACTGTTATCGAAACCCGAAGTTTCGACAGTCGATGTACTGAGCTGTAGGGCGGAGGTGGATCGCGCCAGCAATGATAACCCTAAACGGGAAGCGGAAAACGCTCACCCTGTGGGAAGTAAACGACTTTATTTGCCGGTCAATGTGTCAGTCTGTATGTTCCTACACTCCTCTAGAAAGTTCCACATAGGGAACTTGACGCTAAGCGATCTCCAAGAAGGAATCACTAATAGTCGTTTGCTCCCCACAGCCGAAACTAGATTATTAAGCGAATCTATCGAAACTGATGTAAATACTCATATACATATTGTTTTCAAGCGAAACCTCATGAAGGTTAATATTCTGTTAAATAAAGTCCTCCTACCTTCCGGCACTCGATGCACTTACGTCGACCTTCAATGCGACGACGAAGAAGGGTTCTCTAACTTTTGGTCTCCTCTATATCACGATGGGTGCCGCATATTACCGCATTTCCTTATTTACAAAGGCTTCGCCCAGAGAGTGCGTACACCAGATAACCCGACCGCCTACTCGTTTACTAGCGGTGACTCTAAAATACTACTGTTCCTTCACGCGTATCACGACGCGTGTAACGGATCTGCCTACCAGACCGAACACCCATTATTCCTCATCAGAGAGACCGATATTGAGCACCGGAAGTCGGGAAGACTAATCAATAAAATACGCTCTTCTACCCTTGTTAGACCGTCGCAATACCATGCGATCGTCGACGACCGCGATCTACGCATTGAGGACGCTTACGCGCAAATAGTCCTAGACAGATGTATTCCGAGAAGAGCCGAATTACGTGGCGCCATATTGCACGCCCACAAGGACCCACACTCGTTTGCATCCTCAATTATGAGAGCACCAGGGTATTCCGCCTACATCAGGGGAGAGGACGCCCAGATCTACCGATGCACTACCGTGCCTGTCCAGAGGAGGACTACGGGGACCTGCTTCACCGAACTCCCCGTGACCGTCGACGACAAACCGGCGTACCTGACGCCTAAGACGAGAGTATTAACGATCGAGGGGACCGAGATTAAGTGTCGCCCCGAGACTGATCCCATGTTCCTCGTCGGAGGGAAATGGCGAAACCCTCGCTGGGAGGTGGTGGCAACGCTTCCAGAGACGATTAGCCCTAGGAAGCTGCCATGGGGACGCCCTACTCCAAGGGACCCGGCATCAAACTCCGTGCCGAGTTCGGACACCAATGACCGGATTCTCGGCTCTGCTGATCAAAAGGAGAGACGTTACTGGAGCAATGCGCTAATCTTCCCAATCTTCATTGTGCTGGGTGTCTCTTTCCTATTATTTACTTGGCTGAAGTGCCTGAAGAGTTATCCGAGAAAGAAGACCGAGGAATCGCCATCGCCCAAAAACCGCTCCTGCTACCACGAGGACGTGCAAACTGAGTCGGTACCTAGCTACGGACCACGGTCTCACCCTGAGGGAAGCCGGGAGGACCCTGCAGTGGGCAGCGAGATAGACAGCATTCGACGGGCGCTACTCCAACTGGAGAACCGAGTAGAAAAGTGCATCGCACCTTCTCTCCCGATGGGTTCGGAATCCTCACCGTCGCATCAGGACGCCCCGATGCTCCGAGCTTGAAGGGGGGGGGGGGTGTTACGTCCGGCGCGGTTTGCACCGGCCTTCACGATTGCTCTGCCCGTTCGGAAATTGACCGACCGGCGCGATTCTCAGAATTGCGAAAGCCTTCGTTATCGATTTTCCCCGACGCGCTTTTTCTTCTATAAGCAGTCTCAATGCCTCGAGCGCGTCGCCGACGATTTTCCCCTTTTATATAATCAAAACTTATATGTATCGCGAATCAATTAAAGCCCTACTGTAAAAATGTTTAATATTGCTAACTCTGTAAAGCATACCGACTAAAATTAACCAACATTTATTCAGCGTTGAGCCGCCTCGCGGCTAACCGACCGCCCGCTAAATCGCGCAATTCGCTTTTGCGAAGCATACCGCCAAAGCGATTAATCATACTCAATTTATAACTTGGAGAAACCACTAACATCTCTTAATAAACTTAATTACAATTGTTAATGTAATTCATAATCTAGTCCGAACATAATTGAGCAATAAAACGTTCTGATCGATTCCGAGACAAACTCGCGGCTGCTCTCCGAAAAATTGCGCAACCGCGAGCTTGACGGCCGCTGCCCCGCGCGATCCGCAAAGCGCGTCATTTAAAACAACGATGAATTGATTGAAATTATAACCGGAGGATGTAATTTAAATTGTATAACGCTAAGGATAATTCCTCGCGGGTTGTTATTCGGGTACCGAGATGTTTGCGCACTTAGGAATGCGAATAACAACTTGAGGAATGCGATCGATAAGTTCTAGTACGCGATCGACGTACCGCGAGCAAATCCGCGTTTATAAAAACCAGATCGTTGATTGAGATAGAAGGAGATGTTTAATTAAATCGCGAATATTAAAATATAAATATAAATTAAAATCGTAACCTAGCGAGTAAGTTTCAACTCAATACCTTTGTTAATTAACAAATTAGCTGACAGCTCGATGATTTACGATCATTATTCCCCTCCCGCTTGGGGCCATCGAGCTGAGAGTATATAAAGGGCCCGCGCCGAGGGCCGCGCGGTATTCGATTTCGGAATCTGGCAGCGATAACAGTGGTATCAATTCGAGAGTAGATTCACGGTGTTAGGACTTAGCCGAAATTTGAGTGCTCGAGACTTAGTCTCGGTATAGTGACGAAGTGCAAGACATAGCCTCCGAGGCCCGTGTCGTGCGAGATTAAGGTTTCCGTGCATTTTCGGT
This sequence comes from Harpagoxenus sublaevis, assembly GCA_030770355.1. Classification (NCBI taxonomy): domain Eukaryota; kingdom Metazoa; phylum Arthropoda; class Insecta; order Hymenoptera; family Formicidae; genus Harpagoxenus; species Harpagoxenus sublaevis. The sequence continues at coordinate 13,559 of JASTWR010001314.1, forward strand.
GGGTCAGACCGGTGGAGCGCCCTTGAAGGGCGATCATCGAGGTGGCTTCCGGCCGTGCCGGGAACTGAGTTTTTGCGATCGGATCGCTTCTCATCTTTATAATTCGAAAAGTCCTCATCAAGGATTCCCTTTTTTCTCTTTTGTGCGTGCGACATTTAATTCAGACCACTGATTGCAGTCAGAATTCCCGGATCGAATATCGCAACGATATTCTGTGTCAGAATTTTCTTTTCTTTTCTTGTTTCGCGAACGTCATTTTCATTACTAATTGTTTTAGCGTATATTCCGTTCCGCTGTATGCGACACGTCGCTTCTGATCGCTGATCGACAATTTCGACTGCGTTACTCGAAATCAGTTAAATGTTGTGAAACCACATTTGTCCGAACGGACGTAATCGACTGAATAAACAGTATTGTGAATCTTGTGCTAAATCACGGTGAGTGCAACCGATTTATTTCCGCCGCTCTACATTTCATGTGTGAGTGCCTGTGACTCGTGTAAGTGTCTCCCTGTCCGCCAAAATACGTGTTCGCGATTGTTCTTCAGAAAATCTCCCCCTAACCCCCCGAGCAGCGCGCCCCTCACAGAGGGCGAAGCACGGGTCCCTTCGATTCTGAACCCCTCTCCGTTAAGCGCCCTGCAGAGTGGCGATTCTCGGCAGAGGTTCCAACGTAGCCCTGTCCCAAGATTTCCTCTGCTAGTATCCTGCCTAATTTCCGCCCGCAAAAGAAAAGGGCTTCCCTGGCGAAAACGTTTTTCCCTAAACGTCATTAATTTATACAAAAATCGATAGTTATCCGCGCAAAACTTATAAGGTCTATCTCCTCAGAAAGTCACGAGTTTCCGCTCGGCCCGTGACCATAAGATCTATTTAAGTTTACCGAAGTTACCGAAGTTTTAATTCCCGACTTTTTCGGTATAAATTACGTCCGCCGGTCGACAACTCGCGTAATCGCGCCACTCGAAAAACCCTGGACGTAACACAACTGAGGGTACAAACATTGCTATAGGACGTAAATTTATGGTTGTAAAAGAACTTTAATAATACTTCATGCAGTTCTGTCCGTTTGGGTATATTTAGAGTAAGAAAATTATATGTAGGTACTCTTCAAATGTAACTTTCGAGTAAAAATCATAAATTTTTTAAATTGCCATGTAAAGATATATGTAGAATATTTTGCAATAATACCGCTTATAAAAACTATAAATTGATAATTGAGAGAGACATTCAGGATTAAGAGAATAAAATATGAATATGATAGCCCCGATGCTTAATACAACTTTTTCTTATTCTACACACATCCCTTACAAAAATTTAATACTGTAAGTTATTATTTGGCTAGTGATTAATTACTTACTTTGAGTATTAAAAACATTGTTAACAGTGCTTTTAATACTCAAAATGCTGAAAATATATAATAAATCACTATTTTAAAAAATCACACAGTATTAATTATTTACTAGGGATATTGTTCTAATTAGTAAAATATGTACTGTTTTCTTTTTTTTTCCAATATTATACATTTTCTTAATTCTTTATTTTCCAAAAAATGTTTTTCTGTGTATATGTATGTAAATACATTGTGAACGATTATTCGTACAATAATTGGTTTTGGCAGGAAGATACAATGAACGATTGTGAACGATCCAGTGAACGATTTGTAATCGCAGAGTTTACTGATGGAATTCAAGTTGTACCAACAGTATGGTTTGAAAGTAAAGATATGTGCAAATGTCCATCACATTATAAAACAGATCAAAGAATCAGAAAAGCAGTAGAAAACGAAGAAGTACCAAGCATTCGGTGGACATCCCATAAAGTTATTCGGACATTTGGCAAATATTGTAAGTATTTTAACAAAACGATATTCTATTAGAGATGGATATAACAGTATTTATACTGTGTTTAGTACTTTAATGATATATTAATATAATATTTACAGCCTTAGAAGAAGCTTATGAGAAAACAGAAAGAGCCCTTTATACATCAGACATGGATACGGAGAAGGAAGGAGAAGAATACAGCGAAGAGAGAGCAGCGAAAATATATTCTTCGTCAGAAAGCGAGGAAGAGCGATATACAAATGTACCATCTCCTCCACATTTTTCTCCAAAAGTTATTATAAATAAATTCAATACACACAGTGTGTTTAGAAATCACTGCGTATTTAATATTTTAGTAAACAAGGAATGGACACACACACACATACAAAACAACATAGTAAACTCGTAGTAAACTTTTTCACCAAAAACCAGTGTTGTAATTACTAAATATATTGTAAGTGCTGGATAGAAAATTCATTAAGGACTAGTACCACTATATTAATTTTTCAATGTCTTGCAACATTTTCAGTTAAACGATACAGAAACGTCGACAATAATGACAATGAAAATATACGTAATGCACGTACGAAGGATGTCACTTCCCGGGGTGTTACGATACATGATTCCGACGGATCGCCGACAATGTCACAGGAAGGCTCACGCTCATTTTCACAAGGTAAGCAAACTCTGTTATATAAAGTATAGTACTTGTACGCTAAAATAAAAAAATTATGTCTTCTCTTTTTAAATATAAAAAAATATAAGACAAATGATATAAATTAGTACATACATTTTATTTTTTTTATGTTTACGTAGATTCAAGTAATATAAGTGGCTCTTCATGTGGACGAAAAGAAGAAGCGATCTCTACGTACAAAGGACCTACAAAGAATCGGCAGGGTATAAATCGGCATACCGAGACATCGCAGGTTGGCCAATCGATTTCCACACAGAAAAGTCAGGACATGGGGCTCATGCTAAATAATGATAATTTAAATTATCAATCATCACAAGCGACATTTGGTATAAGCTGAAATTATTTATGAGCCTGAAAAAATGCAAAATGCCCAGTAAACAACAAGTAAGATTAAAATTGTATCAATGTTATAATTTGCCACTCGACAATGTAAATGCAATATAACATGTGTGTTATATTGTTTCCTTTTTGCATTGTTGAGTGGCAAATTATAACATTCATTACCCTTAGTTGGTGTTTACTGGGTGAATAACTGTACTTTTTTGTGAATTTCTTATATCTAGTAGCAGAGCACTAATTGTGTGTAATAATAAATAATGTACTTTGTATTTGCAGTGAACTATCTAAAAAGATTGACCCGAGAAATAACCGTTATATAGTATGATGTTAGACAGAGAAATGTTTTATTGGATATATTAGTGAAGAGAACAGACGAAGAGAAGAAATTACAGAATCCAACATGTTCTTTTGAAGACATTGAAGATTTATTTCCCTTGAAGACAACGTTCTAAGTAATGGTTGAAGAAATTTTAAACGACCCTAACTCTCAACGCGCCAATTCTATTGTAAGCTGATGTACAATTTATTATTTGTATCCCAGAAAGCATAAAGTATTTATAAAATATTTTATGCTGTCTGGAATGCTCTTTTTGTGCTTCATATATCCATTATATATATATATATATATATATATATATATTGTATATATATATACAGGGTGTTTTAAAATTAAGTGCATTAAATTTGTGTAATAAAAGAAGGAATCAATACAAGCATTTTAAGTATAGGAACCATGGGTCGGCGACGCTTCGTTACGGCGTTATAAGCGTATAAACTAAATCGTCACAAGTACTACGCCCGCGTTGTAGTTTGTTTGCCTCTCGTTTGTTTACTTCTCAAGGTGCTTGCAAGTTCTTTCTTTCTCTTTCCTCGTGTTTTCTCAGCCAAGCTGTAGTGATCACGTTGTCAGTCGAGATGTGCTACTCACAGTGAGAAACGAGTAGCTGGTGATAAACGAGTAGCTTTATTTTCTTTGAAATAATCATGAACCGCCACAATGGATACACTTGGGAGGAACTCGCAGACATACACTTAACTTTCGGCGCTGCTGGAGGCAACTGTGCGCTCGCTCAGAGGATGTATCAAGAAAGATACCCGAACAGAAGACTGCCGAACCGGAGGACTTTTGTTAACGTTGATCTACGTCTGAGGGAAACGGGATCATTGCAATCGAGGATGTACAACGCTGGGAGGAATAGGTCAACACGTACTCCACAGTTTTAGGAAGAGGTATTAGAGCGATTTGAAGATAATCCATCAACAAGTACTAGAATTGTTGCACGCGAGCTCCATGTTAATAACAGTCTCGTTTGGAATATTGTCCATGACAATTTGCTTCATCCGTTTCATCGGCAAAAGGTGCAAGCTCTTCGCCCCGATGATTTTCCGGCTCGTGTTGCCTTTCTTAATTGGTTTCTGCAATAAAGAGCTCTCCAACCTGAATTTCCAGCTCGTGTTTTGTTTACCGACGAAGCAAGCTTCACGCGTGAAGCCATCGTTAACACTCACAACAGTCATGTGTGGGCTGAAGATAATCCACATGCCACTTTAATTCGTGGTCACCAAGAACGTTTTACGGTGAACGTGTGGGCGGGAATACTTAATGATTTCTTAATCGGGCCCTACCTTATGCCTTTCAGGCTTAATGGGCGCAATTCTGGTATTCCTGCAGCAAGTCCTGCCGGAACTTGTGGAAGATGTACCGCTCGCAATTTGAAGGTCATGCGGTTTCAGCACGACGGTGCTCCACCGCACTTCACGGCTGAAGTACGCAATCACCTGACAGATACTTTCGGCGACAGATGGATTGGGCGGGGTGAACCCGTTACGTGGCCTGCAAAATCACCAGATTTAACGCCTCTCGATTTATTCTTCTGGGGTGCAATGAAAAGTATGATTTATTCTGAACAAGTCGAATCTGAGGAGGATCTGGTCGCTCGCATCGTTGAGGCATCTGAAACCATCCGACACATGCCTGAAATATTCCAAAGAACGCGACAGTCATTGCTCCGTTGCTATGACTTTTGCCGTAACATTGGCGGTCGTAACTTTGAACATTACTGTAAACATGTCAAATTAACAGAATAAAATAATTGCATCGCAGACGTTATGACGATTTAGTTTAAACGCCCATAACGCCGTAACGAAGCGTCGTCGACCCATGGTTCCTATACTTAAAATGCTTGTATTTATTCCTTCTTTCATTACACAAATTTAATGCACTTAATTTTAAAACACCCTGTATATATATATGTATATTAAAAGAAATTGATTGAAATGTTTAGAGTATTAAAATATATTTTGATCAGAAGTTTATTAAGTAGAAGAAATTAGGGGATTGCAAAGGTTTAAAATTTATAAACATCTGCAAGAGCACTATTCCATGTATAGACCAACTTTTGTAATATGTATTAGGCCGCATTTATTAGTTAATGTAATTTAAAACACAATAATTTTCAGTTTTCTTTGATTTAGGAAACAATTTAGTTCTTTTTATCTCATAAGTCAAATCGTTATCAAATCCATATCGAAATCGTTGATGATGGACAAACGTGGAAACATTGACAATCTTGAAAGGAAGTATTATATTATATTGCTACTGCTACCAACAGATTTTTTTTGCAAAGTTATCATAACATCGAAATAATCTCGAAATTTTGAAATTATCGACGTTCAACAACTTGACAGAACCGCTTCGATGAGATTTCGATGAATCGATATCCAATCGACGTGTTTTCGTTGTATCATTTCTCACTGGGTAATATTGCATATAATTCGGGATCGCTGTAATGACATTTATTTCAATCGCATTTTTGACTCACAAATAATAGGCGAACCTCCTTAATACGTGAAAGTATTTCTACATACACATTGTAATTATTAATTTAATATTTTAAATTAGTTATTAATATTGCTTTCAAATAATTTAAAATCTAGCAGCGGCGTTTTTTTAACTAAAATTTTTTAAATTTTATATTAATTTTTTCCCTTCAATAGGAATACATATAGATATGTACCACTTGGATTTTATTTCTTCGTTTTTTTATAAAGATACTACCCCTTGGGTTTAATTTTTTAAAAGTACAATAGTTATTTTTCGAGATAATACATATGTTATTGGCGCAATTTAAAAATATCATTTCTTTTTTTGTAATAGATAATCACTTGGATTGAATAAGGCAACGTAATTTTGTGATATGTATACTACTTGTGGGTTTTAATTTTTTTGAAATAAAGATACTTGGATTTTTTCGAGGTACAAAGATAGGTTTTTTCAAGGTACATACACCACGCGTGTACCTGGCGCCATTTTTTATTTTTTTGAAAAAGGTAATTTTGTACGGTCAGTTATACATAATGCCGGATGTTCTTTACCTCTTCAAATCTATTAAATCTATGCTCGTAAGCAATAAAGTTCTTTCTCTTCCGGAAGATGTGGCACAGTCTGAAAATCTGCCTTCAAACATAGTTAAAGTGGAACATATTTTGGACCTTCTTGATACTGACATGAGGCACCTTTAGAACTGTAGGTTGAAGAAAGAGAATTTAGACCAAAAAAAATCAATTTAATGGTATGAAGGTTTCAAGTGCAAAATCTGTATTCTGTCAACGTACATCCTCTGGCCTTTAGCTCGCAGCACTTTGTAAACAAGATCCTTCTTACATCCCAACTGCTTATTTTGTACGTGTCGTCAATCATTGGTTTGACCTAATGACTTCAAGACGTCACAGTTTAGCACTAAATAAAAGTAACGAAAAAGCCTATGAAGAGGCTATATCTCATCTGAAAATGATAATAAAAATATTTTCCGAAATGCGTGTTGGGATAGATAATCGATGGAAACCAGTACAGTGTAGAGTTCTTATTGCCACTAACGCTATTCTAAGTTTACAGCATTATTTCCTAAATAAGAGAGAATTTAAATATTTGCTCACTGGTAGATTTACGCAAGATTTTGTGGAAAATATTTTCTCTTGCATACTATTCTGTCAGGCTGTAAGTACTTAATGCTTTGACATTTAAACATCTTTTGAAGGCTATCTCAATTGTACAGTTTTCTACGGCACGATGTAGGAAGCAGTTATGATCAAGACGATGGTGAAATGGCTATTGACTTTTTAAATGTTTCGAAACATGTAAATATAAAAAACATGCAGTGCGAAGATCCTGAGCTAAACTTTTCCATTGATATACCTATTGTGACAGATGAATGCATTACTTACTTCGCAATATGGGAGAGAATAATATTATACGATATGATAGGGAGTGCGGTGCACAGCGTGAAAAATGTATATTCAATATGTGATATCTACTATTATAATGCTTTGTTAAGGAAAAAGAAGAAGAGTCGCATCTATATGAAATTTTGACAGAATTAAATGCTTATGGAGATCACTGTTTAACCAAAGTATCTGAGGAAACATTTAAAGCTATCTGGAAAGCCAAGTTAACATTCAGACTAGTCAGAGAGGATCTTATGAAAACCGAAAACTTTAATGTTTATGACGCACTCGTAAACTCTTTGCAGTATGTATGGGCATCATCTACTGTACCACAATGCCATAACATTACAACTAAAGAACTACGTCGATATTTTACTATAAGGTACAAACAGTTTGGACAGATGAAAAAAGAAGAGTTAAAAGAACATGGCAATGTGTTCAGTAGTAAAAGTGTAGCCATGCACAACATAAAGTAGAAAAGTTTATTTGTTACAACACATTTATTCTGTTTACAATATCTTTAGTTTTTTTTACTTTACGTTCTACAGTCATTTATCTCGCATTGTATTAAAAGGTGAAAATAATATACTTGCTTAGTTGTAACGTTATAAACCATTACGTCCATTTGTCTTGTATTTTAATGCTAAAATGCGTTTAGTTGTATTTCAATACATTCTGCAATATTAATATACGCTGGGATAGTAATATAATTAATGATTTAATTAATGATTTTGATTTAATTTTTGACAATGTAATGTATTTATTAGAGTGGTCCTTAAAAAGGGTAATTTCGAATTTTGACTGCTCAAACGGTTCGGAAGGCTTGAAATACATTTTAAAAAATCTGTGCAAAAGCGCAGCTTTCTATCTCAATTTTAACACGTGCCGCAGAGCACTTGATTTTTCCTATTAAAATCAAATAGCAAATGATTTTAGTATGAATGCAATAGCGATCGGAAAAATTTGAAACTTGGCAATTCTCTTACCTATAGTTGTGCCTATCTTCTGACATTTTTATAGATTTTTATCTATATATTTCAGGTTGCTAGAGGTCGATGAGAATAATTTTTTGTAACTGTAAAAAATTAAATAAATTATGTTTCTAGCCAATTTTTTTATACTTTGGCAGGATTACATCCTGTATAATTTTGACATTGATGAAATTGTGATGCAAACATGCTGACTATTATATAAAAAAAAATGTCCCGATGCGTAAAAGGAGACTCATGAAAGATTTTTGAGATAAATAATTTTGTAAAATTATTGAATTCTTATTTAAGACTGCAAATAAATAAATAAATATATAAACAAAATTATAGAAATAAATAACTAAACAAGATTCCTTTGATTTTTCAAAAATTAAAAAAAAATTATTTTCATCGACCACTAGCAACCTGAAATATGTAGATAAAAATCTATAAAAATATCAGAAGATAGGTACAACTATAGGTAAGAGAATTGCCAAGTTTCAAATTTTTCCGATCGCTATTGCATTCATACTAAAATCATTTGCTATTTGATTTTAATAGGAAAATTCAAGTGCTCTGCGGCACGTGTTAAAATTGAAGTAGGAGGCTGCGCTTTTGCACAGATTTTTTTTATGTATTTTGAGCCTTCCGAACCGTTCAAGCAGTCAAAATTCGAAATTAACCTTTTTAAGGACCACTCTAGTATTTATAGTCAACAATATAATTTTTCGTAACTAACATTCTGCGCTGGCTCTCATTAGCCGTATTATTGTCTCGTTTGTTTATTATTGTAAGAGGCTTATATCTATTGTTCTATATCAAGGCTTATTTTTAATTAGAGAAATTTTATAATTTAAATCCACACGTTTATGGATCTGTATACCATAGGAATTAGTCAACCATAATCGAGAGAGAAATTATGCTTGTCTATAGTACTATTTAATATTACTATAAAATATAAATACACCATAGTACTTTATCTCAACAGGACAGAAATTCGTATCTAATAGAAAGAAGAAAGTCCAAGAATATACTATTAATAGATTGTACGATAGATTATATTATATAACGTAACTATATAACAAGAAATATACTTATGTATAAATTTTCAATTCTTTAAAAGTTACTAAATATCTAAATTCAAGACAGCATAAAAAATAAAAAGAGAACGACACAGGGACAGAAAAAAAAGATTTTCCTATTTTCTTTATTACCTAAAGTAATTAAAATTTCCTGAATTCACTAATTAATATAAAAGGAAAATTACCATGTATTATATGTTATTCTTGTTTTTTAGCACCATTTTTCTTAGATCTAAAAATGCGAGGCATCTCTTATGTCTCATATTTACTGATGCCATAAGAATAATGCATCATTAATCGTCAGGCATAGGAGTATTGCAATTTCCATGCCACAACTTAGTCTCCGAATGGCACTCTGAATAGTTTGCGAATATATCCGCATAACCACGATCACGCCACCAGGTACAAAGTTGCCTGTTCCAACCACAATCAACCGTATGGATCAGCTCTGGTTTTTCCATGCCTAGAAGCGTGTAGAAATCTTGATCGCCTAAATGACCCTATAATAAGATGGATGAGTTATCAATTATCATTCCAATCAATCAATATTAGCAGCAAGTATCAAGTGTATCCCATAATCACTTTTAAACATATATGATATTTCTTACTTTTCCATTAAATTTAGACTTCTTGTTACAAAAAATTTAGGTCATTTTTTTAAATACCATTAAGGAGTACACTTATCTAATTTTTAAATTAAAAACAATTAAAAATAAGTGGCCTTTGAAAAATTAAGTTGTAAAGGAACATATAATAAATAAAATACATCGTACTTTAGTACTTCAATTACATACAAGTATACTTCATTTTGAAAGAATTTTAATTATAAACATAATTATAAACATTATTATAAACATTATTATAAACATAATTATATAGAAAATTATATAAAAATATATAGAATATAGTATTATATAGATATAGAATTATATAGAAAAGTTAAAAGTTGCAATAAATGATGACTTTTTATGACATACGTTAAGAATAAGTTGACTCAAAATTATCGACAATACAAATATGCTTACATATGCACACGCATATGTGTGCTCATATGCGCTCATACACATGAACCGGTATATATACAACACGCGCGCGCGCACTGCCCTACACTGACATATCTATGTATATAACATAATATATTTATACATAACATAATTTTTATTTCATAACAATAGATTTTCTATCTACATATATCTTCATTTCTTATATTTTCTCTATATGATATATCATATTTCAATACGTCAATTGATATTACGATATCAATTTGAAAATTTACTTTAATTATATAACTTAAGGATGTATCGGAGGTACAATCCTTGCCAAAAGTTAAACTTTTAATAAAAAATTACGAAAATGAAGATTTTGCATGTATGTCAAACAACTCAAAATTTTTTTAACGTCTTTCTCAGGCGACGTGAATAAACAATTAATATATATTAAGACCGTTAAGATATACAATTAATAGACAAAGGAAAGAGCCATTTATGGTCTAAGCTTGGATCTTGGATAGCTCAATAATATTTCTATATTATACGCGTATTTTCCAACATATTAAACTGCGCGCCGATTATTTGTCGGACTTAAAACACAGTTATTATTAGAACATTCGGAATCCCCCCTCCCCTCCCGAATTAAATCGATATCGATTTAATATTAAAATCACTGTAAAGAACTTATTGCGAAAAATATTACCCCAGCCAGGTTCAAAATTGTTTATATGTTAGAAAGGATTACCGTTAAGAGTTTGAATATGTTTTTTTGTCATTTAAATAATTAGTATTGTTTGAATTAAAAAATTTTTTTAGCAAAAAGTTTTGAAACAAAATACAATATCAATGATGTATGTTTTACATATAAAAAAAGATTTAGAAATATCTTACTTTTTTATTTATATTTACAGCAAAAATGTCGATTCTCCATAAGGGATAATATATGTTAATTATATCAACTTTAAACTTAAATAACTCTTATAATCGTTTAGTAAATCACTTTAAAATCTTATAGAGTATTTTTAATTTAATTTAGAAACATCTCACAGCCATTTCTGAATATATTTGAAATACCTCCAATACATCCTTAAAATTGTTATAACTCAGCAACCGTTTAGTGGATTTGTTGCAACTTTTTTTTCTAGCACATCAAGAAGACTAAAAAAACATTCTTACAAATTTTTATCGACTTCGTACTATTTTGAAGATAGGTTCGATACATCCTTAATAAGTGACGATACTGTCAAATATTACCTTGAAGTGATATTTTTCCGTCATAGCATCCACGCTATCTTTATTGATAATCTCATTGTATATACGCGATTTCCGTAATCTTTCCAAATTAAAGAGTACCATCCCACTATTATAGCCAGGGTATCCGCCTTTATGTTGGGGTTCGCCAAACGTCGTTATCGGATGTTTATTACGATATAAGTACAGAACATGTCGGTAAACTGGAGTGAGCTCCGGAGCTAAGCCAAACAAGGCTTCCTTTCCAAACTTGTTAAATTCTTCAAACAGATCCTTCACGTCTCTACGAAATTTCGTATCCGCATCAAACATCGCAGCGAGTTTCTGATGGCTAGGTGCGATTCTGTGCAAACCCAGCGAAATAAAAAATAATGCATCGGAATAATATGTTCCTGGTTTGCTGCTGAAATGTGGCAACATAACCGATATAATATCCTCCAATTGTACGGCTAGTTGGTGTACATTATAATAAAACACCTGAGAACAAATAAATATTTATATACTATAATCATCAATGGACAAAGGAAAGAACCATTTACGGTCCAAGCTTGGATCTTATTGTTAGATAGCTTAATAATATTTCTATATTATACGCGTATTTTCTAACATATTAAACTGCGCGCCGATTATTTGTCGGACTTAAAACACAGTTATTATTGGAACATTAGAAATCCCCTTCCCCTCCCTAATTAAATCGATATCGATTTAATATTAAAATCACTGTAAAGAACGTGTTAATATAAAAAAATAAACATAATTTATAGAATTTAAGTTTTTGATAGAACGTAATACAACTTATATGTTTTCTCTATGTTTTTAGTATTCAGGATAATTATAAAAACATTTTAATAACAATGCTATCAAGAAAACATATTTGTTTTGGCACTTTAATTTTTTAAAAATAAGAAAAGAAAAGACATAAAAGAACATACCTGCATAAACTTTCCAGTGCTGACCATGACATTTTGAATAACAATCGCAGCTATGTCTCGACTGTCATCATCACTTATCACATGGAAGGCAATATCTACAGAAGCAAATCTCAGCAAGGAGTCTGTAAATATTTGGAATTTTCGTCTCATGGGTGAGTTTGAGGCAACCTTGGTAAAAATGCACCATATGTTATAGTAATTTGTCTGATTTCGCGGCACAATGCTTGCTGTTGAAGGCAAATAATTGATGGAATAAGCAGTCGCTGCTGAGGCAGCCGTAAGGTTTGCCATGCCTCCGTTTCTCTTTTGCGGGCTGAACATGATCCAGCGTTCTCCATCGGATGTCTGATAGCAATATAGGGCAACCAAGAGTAACACGAGGACGGTCAACCTCAGCAGCACCTTGCGTAACAAGGGCATTTAATTTGTATCACTTATTCTCCTAACCTAAAAGGGCAAAGAAGTTTCAATCCACAAAAAGAAAGAAATGCTTAGAATATAAATAAAAAAATCTTGGTCGAATAATAATTCGATTCTAAAGTTAATTTTATAATTTCCCAATTTATTTCGATTTAGTTAAGTAATTTTTAATTTTGACCTAATCTAACCTAATTCGCTTAGGTTAACTCTCGCGATTTTATCTTGTAAGCAAGAAAACATTAGGTCTGTTCTCTATTGCTGCACTGCTGAACTAGTGCGACTGGTGCAGTAGGTTAGAGTGAAAGAAAATATACTTGTCTCACTCTAACTTATTGCACTAGTTCAGAGTGCAGCAATAGAGAACAGACCTATTATCTCAGATAATGGAACTAAAAAAGGAATTGATAATTACGTGAACATGATTAATAGCTGATTTTTTGTTACCGCATGATCGCGCCACCTAGTTTAGATCTCCTATCGAGTGATATCATAAAGTTGTTTTTTATTGCTGCACTGGACCACAGACATCTATACATACTAGACCGCTAACATCTATCAATCCATGTTGAAAGAAACTGCTCATAATCGAGACGAATTTCGTACGGTTCTGCGCAAATGCAAATGCCAGATGCAGCCATGTTTAAATAACCACATTCAAACATTTAAATAAAGATTACACCAAGTGACTTTGTGACATACCACAATAATGTGAGTAGATGTTCAATAAAAACGTGTAAAAACGATTCTTGAAAGAATAAATTAAAAAATATTTTTAATTTTTTTCTGTTTCCAAAAAACAAAGCTATATATATATGTATATTATTAAAATAAAAAGCAGTTTGTCGAAAAAAATGCCAATGTAAAAAACGATATGTATGAAACCAAATGGTAAAAAATTTTTCATATAAAAACATAAATATATATATAATTATATGTATATATAAATGTACATATACAGGGTGTTTGCGGGTGATGGCCAAACTTAAAATATGAATTTAGGGCCGGTATTCATAGTCGGATCTTATTATTTCATTTCTTAACTAATGTCTTAAGACGCTAATACAGTTCTTTGATTAGTTCATGACATCTAAAGATTAACACGGTCTTAAATATAAGACACGACTATGAATACCGGCCTAGTACTTTAAAACAAACAAAATTTTCCTCCGTAAGTATGCTTGCAAACGCTTCGTTCAAGAGATAATTGACTTCTGAATTAAGTTAAGACTATCGCACACAAAATGGCACAGCTGCATGTAGTAAAAGCAAGTCTATGGCCGGTATTCATAGTCGGTTCTTATATTTAAGACCGTCTTAAGGTCAATCTTAAGATGTCATAAACCAATCACAGAGCCATATTAGCGCGTTAAGACATTACTTAAGACGGTCTTGAAATAAGATCCGACTATGAATACCGGCCTATGATAGCATATATAAGACCTTCTGAACCAATGAGCATCGAGCATATTGATTTACGTCACATACCATAAACATAAACATACGCAATATACGCATGTGCATAGAAATAAAATTTCTATGCATATGATTTATGTACAGCCAATCAAGTGACAAACGAGTTCCACCTGTCATATTTATATGTCAATGCATAAAAATAACAAATTAAAGATTGTTATTAAGATAGTAGGGGAAACGTGTACACACACAAAATGATCCCTTTAAGGAAGAAATCAATAAACGGTATGAAATAATGTGTCTCTGTTTAAATCTTTAATAGTTTTCGGTTATAGTGGTTGTTTAACTACGATTAATTAAACAGAGTTTTGAATTAATGCTGCTAGATACATAGTTACTTGTTATTTTACTAAAGTTTTGTAAAGGGATTATTTGGTACCAAAGGCGTACAAAACGATCCCTGAGGTATGGACAAAATGATTCCTGGGGATCATTACACAAAAATAGGTCAGTACATTATTTATTATCATAAAAAATATATTATTATAATTAACGTAATTAAAATTTAAACACATTAAATTAAATTAAAAATGTTTAACATTAGATAAAACTATGAATGTCGAGTAAATAAAAATTATAAAATTATAAAACTAAAAATATATTTTAAAAAATGGAATAAATAAAATAGAATAAAAAATTATAAAATTATAAAATTATAAAATAATAAAATGGTAAAATTATTTACCAAAGGGATTGGAAGTACAAAAGTCAAGAGAATAATCATCTAGCACAAATTACAAAAAGGCTAGGGTAAAATGGGTAATTATGCATAAAAGGGACTTCCTCCTTGATTTGGTTTATTTTTAAATATGTTGTTGGGAAAGTCTTCCTGAGTCATTTCATATATATTGTATACACTAGCCAACAAAATTATTGCAACAAGTTTATATCAAAATTTTGCATAATTTCAAATAAGCGTATCTCTGCGATAAATGGTCGTATTTGAAATTTTTTTTTCATTTTAAAGGACAGTCTCTACTTCAAGAAACCACCGTTAGATTTTGATTTTATCCTCTCCCCCTTCCGCCATCTTTTTAAAAGTAAGGACGTGTTTTTTCTCCAAAAAATTGCATAGTTTGACGCACTCTACGGAGTGGAATAAATTTTTTTTGCAAATGCCATGATAACTATCGTAAAATATGGACTTTTACCTGCAAATTAAAAAAAAATTTAGGTTTGTACAATTTTCTTTGCGAAGTTACGGCGTCTCTAAGGAAGGTGGGCAAAAAAGGCCGATTTTTGCCTAAAAAATGTAACGTGTAGTCTTATGTTTTTTAAGTCACTGAATACGATGGTGGCATTTTTATCCGTCTAAACCCGTGGAAAAGTGGTCAAAATTTGCTTTAAGGGGTCGAAATAAGTCACTTTTAATTAACTTAAATCACTTTTAGCTTAAAAGTGACTTATTTTGACTCATTTAACTAAAATTTGGATCACTCTCACAGGTTTAGACGGACAAAAATGTACCATCGTATTCAGCGATCCAAAAAACGTAAGATTACGTACGTTACACATTTTAGGCAAAATTGGCCTATTTTACCCAACTTCCTTTGAGACGCCGTATCTTCGCGAAAAAATATCGCACGAACCTCAATTTTTTTTTAATTTGCAGGTAAAAGTCCATATTTTACGATGGTTATCATGTCATTTGCGAAAAAAATTTATTCCACCCCGTAGAGTGCGTCAAACTATGCAATTTTTTGGAGAAAAAACACGTCGTTACTTTTAAAGAGATGGCGGAAGGGGGAGAGGTTGAAATGAAAATCTAACGGTGGTTTCTTAAAGTAAAGACTTTATACCTTTTACAAAAAGGTAAAAGAAAGATGCCAAGCACGCGTGGTGTACCTTGAAAAAATCGAAGTAGTTATCTTTGTACCTCAAAAAAATCCAAGTAATATATTTACCTTGAAAAAATCGAAGAAATATATTTATTACAAAAAAAAAGAAATGATATTTTTAAATTATGCGCCAATTAAATATATATTGTATCAAAAAATAACTATTGGTCTTTTAAAAAATGTATTCCCATTGAAGTGAAAAAATTAATATAAAATGTGAAAAATTTTAGTGAAAAAAACTTGGCGCTGCTAAACATAATAATATATATTAATAAAACAATTTCTATAAATGGAAAAAGTACTTTAAATTAATGTGTGAAAGTCTCTACATTATTGTAATTATTAATTTAATATTTTAAATTAGTTATTTATTGCTTTCAAATATTTTAAAATTTAGCAGGGCCAAGTTTTTTTCACTAAAATTTTTCACATTTTATTATATTAATTTTTTCACTTCAATGGGAATACATTTTTTAAAAGACCAATAGTTATTTTTTGATATAATATATATTTAATTGGCGCATAATTTAAAGATATCATTTTTTTTTGTTTGTAATAAATATATTACTTCGATTTTTTCAAGGTAAAGATATTACTTGGATTTTTTCGAGGTACAAAGATAACTACTTCGATTTTTTCAAGGTACACCACGCGTGCTTGGCGTCTTTTTTTACCTTTTTGTAAAAGGTAATTTTGTACGGATATCACCTCTTTTTGTTATAGATACATCAAAAGCCATAATGTCTATCGACATCGATTTTTTAAATATCAGATACACTTTGTTAGATTAGAGCAGCGGAAGCATGGGAAGAGAGTAGTGTGTATAAGAGAGTTCCGGATCGGGAACTCCGTGGAGGGGTGAGGGGCGGGGAAAGGATGGCGAGGGGGTTGACGTCACGCGGGGGAGGGGTGCCGCGTTAGGGCCGCGTAGGGTCCGCGCGGGAGAGGGGTGCCGCGTTAGGGCCGCGTAGAGTCCGCGCGGGGGAGGGGTGCCGCGTTACGGCCGCGTAGGGTCCGCGCGAGGGAGGGGTACCGCGCCGCGCCGCCGCCCGCCACGGCCCGCCGCCGCCAGCCGCCGCCCGCGTTCGCGTCTTCTCGCTCTCTCTCCCGCCTGCGTAAACGTTCACGCTCGCTCGCTCTTACCTTAATTTAGCGGACGCCCGTGTCCGCGCCCGATGGGGTGATGCTCGAGCAATCGCAGAATTTCCAGGAGTAATCGTCGACAGCCTAGTTTGCACCAACCGCGTCCACCACCACCATGTGGAGGCCGCAGACCTTCCGCCAGCAACCATTCGACGAGGTCGTCGTCGTTCGAAATGCGACCCGGGCGTCTTTCACTTCTTCGTAGCAGACGAACGTATCGTTCGGCTTGTAACACCGACTCATGTGGCACTGGAGGCACCACGGGCGCGTACCGGAAAAAAAGTACTTCCAAGTCTGGTAGATTCGTGCCCGTATAAGGAGCCATAACGTTTTTTCACTCCTGCAAAAAGTGATCATTAAGAATGATAGCTTAGATTTGCCAGCGAGACTCGGGCACTTATCGGCCGTGAAACTGCCATTATAAAGCTGATTCTTTATGGCATTAATACACTGTCGATAAGTGCCCGAGTCTCGCTGGAAAACCTAAGCTATCATATTCGTAATAGATCATTTTTGCACTTTGTAATAATCCAGAGCTGGGATTTAGTTGCACATTTTGGGCCGATTCCCGAGGCGACGCCTCCTATTCCCCCACTGCCGCTCGAGGCTCGGCGGCCGAGCCGCCGACAGCGCGCTTGACATTGTTTCTCAGGAGCGTCACGCGTGCTATACGTAGGATTGAACTACGATACATTCCCCCCGAACAATATTAAGTAGCTAGTTAGAACAGTCTTTTTTCAATAATTAATAATTGAAAATCTTTATATCATTATTATTGTTAATATTCTACATATATATATATATATTGTTGCTATTGAATTACATATTTAAATAAAACCTGTAATAATTATATAATATTTTATTTGGAACTCTTAGTTTGTGCGCTATACTTATAACAAAATTACATATTAGGCCGTTTAGTTTCGCAATATATATAGAATACAATTGATTAAGAAATCGGTAAGCGTGGTGTGTGTAGAAATATGTACTATATACGTATAATTATTATACAAATTATAATTAGGACAATAGTTTTCACGCAACCCATGAGGTACTATTGCTGACGCGTTTTTTTTTTAAGTGATTTCTCTAGTAGGCCTACTCCACTAAAGAGAAAAATAATGTGAAAAAATTTATTAATAAACGAACGAGGTGAAATCAAAGGAACAATAAATAATTGTAAATATTAAGTCGATTTCTAGGCCATTTACATAATTCTACAAGAGATGGGATTTCTCTAATATAGGAATATTAGAAAAAATATTTCGCATTTTAATGAAGCTAATGTGAAATATTTTCTCTAATATTCCTATATTAGAGATATCTCATCTCTTGTAGAATTATGTAAATGGCCTAGAAATCGACTTAATATTTACAATTATTTATTGTTCCTTTGATTTCACCTCGTTCGTTTATTAATAAATTTTTTCACATTATTTTTCTCTTCAGTGGAGTAGGCCTACTAGAAAAATCACTTAAAAAAACAAACGCGTCAGCAATAGTACCTCTTGGGTTGCGTGGAAACTATTGTCCTAATTATAATTTGTATAATAATTATATATAGTACATATTTCTACACACAGCACGCTTACCGATTTCTTAATCAATTGTATTCTATATATATTGCAAAAATAAATGGCCTAATATGTAATTTTGTTATAAGTATAGCGCACAAACTAAGAGTTCCAAATAAAATATTATATAATTATTACAGGTTTTATTTAAATATGTAATTCAATAGCAACAATATATATATAGAATATTATTAATAATAATGATATAAAGATTTTCAATTAATAATTATTAAAAAAAGACTGTTCTAACTAGCTACTTAATATTGTTCGGGGGGAATGTATCGTAGTTCAATCCTACGTATAGCACGCGTGACGATCCTGAGAAACAATGTCAAGCGCGCTGTCGGCGGCTCGGCCGCCGAGCCTCGAGCAGCAGTGGGGGAATAGGAGGCGTCGCCTCGGGAATCGGCCCGAAATGTGCAACTAAATCCCAGCTCTGTAATAATCCACTGCTATCACACCCGTCGGCTTAGGCACCGGTCGCGACAACCTCTCCCGATAATATTCGGCGCCGGGTACTCCAGCTGGTACTACGTAATTACCTCACCTGTAAAGTACTTTTCCTAATCGTATCGCAACACGATCAAGAAACTATACTTTATAGAAGAGGTAAATACGTACATGACACCCGCGGCTTCGACCTCCCCCTGACACACTAACACACTTACACACACAAAAAACTAGCAAAAAAACTGGCACCGCGAACGATGTTTTATACCGGCGAGCGACAGGTACAGACTGAAGCGAACCTGCGGCAAGAAACCAGCTAGAGGTGAAGTAAGGACAGTTTAAAAACTGATAAGTAGTCGCATCTAGCGAAAAGGATGATTATATCTCGTGTTACAAAGACGAGCAGCCGATTCTTGACGCTCTGTAACGCGCAACGCCATAATCGAATGGCGTAGCAGCGAAACATACTGTCGTAGAAGACGGTTGTTATTGGTATTGTTGGAATACAAAATAGCGAACGGCGCGATGCCATAGTTTTTAATCGATCGCGGTGTCGCGGTCATGATCAGCATTATCATTATAGGAAGACTTGTTCTTTTGTCAAAGTTTCAGCGAGCGCGTCGCTACATGTTTCAGCGAGCGCGTTGCGACATTTTTTCACGCATGTAAACAAACAGCGTCTCACACTACAGAAGCGAGCGCCGACGTTGTGGCGAACGTAACGCGTATATCGCTCGAGTGGAAAATAAAATACGTCGTGATTCAGACCTGAAAAATACTTTTTATTTTTCTCTTACGTATTTAGTCATGCATAGTGGAGGGGAAAGGAGATAAGAAATAAAACGTTGTAACGTATATACATGTACGTATAATTTATTTATTTTTATAAGTTTTATAAAAAGATTCCACTTCTTTCTCGTGTTTCGACCACCAGTTAAATATTTTAAATACGTTTTGTAACGCGCAATTCTTCGTATGTTTTCCGCATCGCACAGTATTAGCGGCATCCAGAGTGTTCAAAGAGTCGATGTCTTCGTAATCCGCATCAATGGATTCCCTTGACGTACACGAGAGTCGGTGGTGTCTCGTCATCATCATCATCATCATCATCCTCTTCCATACCAAACACGGCCGATGTAATGAGACGTTTCACCATGCTGTACGGCACGTTTCCGTCGTTCCAACGTAATCCGTGATGATTTTTGATCAACCAGGTAGCGCATGATTTGTCGGAATTCATGAGGAGATTCCACGGCATGGGGCGTTCAAAGATGTAATGCGCCAGAACGGTTCCTTTTCGCAGCACCGCCACCTCCTTCACGACAAACTTCATTCCGACGAGGAAACCTTGCAGGTCTACGAACGTTGGTACGGACATGAGATTTCTCTTTCTTCGATGCGTTACTCGAGAAGAATGACGCGCAAATATGCAAACGTCTCGCGACACTTCTTGCTTTATACCCTGCTCTCCTTCCCCCTCTCTTTATTAATAGTTGTTTTTCGACGTTGCCGCGAACGCTCAGACAATTTTGCGCACCACGTAGGTCAACGGGTTGTACTGAATAACGCGATCATGTATGATGAGACAGTACGCTGAGGTATTCGGCGGTACATTCTCCATGCAATCGAATTCTATTCTGACATCCACGGTGGCATTTTTGACAGATTCATTTTGTCGAGAGCAATCGATGACCACTATTGGAGCGTAAAGTAGAAAATTCGGGACATCGAGACACGGCTGAACGTTCTCGCGTCCGTAATACGCTCTACTGAAACGCGTGTACATATCGTACAGAATCGCCCATCTGTGTCTACCAAAGTCCAAATTCATGACATCGTACGGATAGAATTCAGAGTTTAGATAGAGTTTCACGTTGGTCAATTTGCAATGATCGAACGTTGTTACTTCTCTGCTCATAACGTTCTTTCGGCCCGTCTGCAGAGCAAATATGACGTATCGCGGTTTTTCGAGCTGAGTCGCGGTCTTGATGGCCCACGAGTGTTTGGTCGTGTTCTGCAACAGGGGATACTCGTACAGATCCCACGAACGGAAACTCATACTCAGATATCGTCCGTTTTCCAAGGCGCGCAGCATCGACAGTTTGTTGATCTCGTTTAACAACACGTGAGGCATTCGCCATTGTATCTTGAGTACGTTGATAGCAGGAGTCAACGTCGGATTTCCCACCAGGGAATTGTTATCGTTGCGCGATCGTATCAAAATCAATTCATGACGCGCGTTGATCACCACGCGTTTGTAATCCTCGCAAAATCCCAGTAGCATGCTGAGCGGTACGTAAAAAGTAAAGTTTCTTTGCGTAGAAGTGATGTCCGCGTTATTGAACATATCCCAGCCGGCGTTTTTCAGAATCGTACTTGCGCCCAAAGACAGCGACGCGTAGTTCTTGAGCGTTGTTGTTATTTCTACGTTTCTGTTGCGATCAATCTCCACGCCGTCGAGTTCGTATCGAATTTCATCGAACATAAACGCGACGGCATTATTCGCCAATACCACGTTATCGGGCTCACCGTCTACTCTATTCACCGTCAATATTCCTTCGACGTAGAGAAAACATTCGCACGGCAACGTATACAGATCCTGCTGTTGTATGGGTATTCGTATCTCATCGCTATACTCGAACGTTGTGTTGGCGTACGCATTGTACGTGTGAGTCTCGATCTTGACGATGCGATCGTCAAAGACCGGCTCGCTTCCGATGTTAAGGATATCGGTCATGTTTCCTCAGATATTTCGCACCGCGAATCCCAAAGATTGTAAAAATTCAACGTTCGACGCTGTGAGCTTCTTTCTCGTATTTGTAGCGTAGCCTAACGCTGGTGATGCAGATGATCG
The DNA here is from genome assembly GCA_030770355.1 of Harpagoxenus sublaevis. Classification (NCBI taxonomy): domain Eukaryota; kingdom Metazoa; phylum Arthropoda; class Insecta; order Hymenoptera; family Formicidae; genus Harpagoxenus; species Harpagoxenus sublaevis. The sequence continues at coordinate 35,618 of JASTWR010001314.1, forward strand.
GACGATATCGTCGGTCGCTACCGTAGTGTAGATAGTGTTATCTCTCGCGTGCTCCGAGTCCGTCAACACGAGCATCTCATATATGTCGCGCACACTCACGCGCGTTATCGCTGTTGCCGTCGTACGTGCAATCTGACGGTGATTTCTTCGCCTCGAATATCGAGCAATCGTCTGGCCTGATCCACGATGCGTACCGTTAGATCCGTAATGCTCTGTGCGATGATCGGTAGGTAAATGATCTGCGCCGGTATTTCCGATATCTTATATCCTGGTGGCACGCTTGGAGAAAATTCGTGTATCGTGTGAACGGGTTTGCCGTTGCTGTACGCACCCGCGGTCACGTTACACTCTAGGCGGATAATGTTTACGTTGATGATATTAATCGGTAGGTCCAATCGGTGCCATTTTCCCGGCTGCAATATACGCTTCGACGAGAATCCCAGTAGCGATCCAATGTTGTTTGGTCTGCTAAAGTTTACTCTGAAAGCGCAATTAAACTCGCTTTTCATCGTGTTGTAATTAGTACGGAGCACTAGCGGATATTTTACAGCCTCGTCGTTCTCGTACTCCGCGTTGTCGTCGTCGTCATCGTCATCGTCACCGTTCGCGCGAGCGGTCTCCTCTCGCGCGATATCCGCGACCGACGTACGATTGTCGCTGATGGAACGAGCTACGCGTCGGTCACGTCGCGGACGTTTCCGTGAAACAGCGCAATTCAAAAACTCGTGTATCGCTCGTATCTCGTACAATCCCTCGGGTATCGTGATTTCCGTGTCATCCTCGTCAAAGTAGAATTTATTATTCGAAGAATTAACGTTTGGTATTGTGTGATAAGTCTCAAAAACCGTTAGACCGAGCTCGTAGTCACCGTCGCTCAAATCTACGGCGGGAAAGTAGTGCACCGCGAGGATGCTGCTGTTCCCGGTTAACGTGAATGTCATAGACATGTCGGGAAAACTGTTCGACTAACACTGAGTCTCCACGGCGCGTTGTCAGGCTTTAAATTCACGCTGATCGTCGTCGATTGTCAGGAGAAATCGCAGGCACGCTTGTCCGCAAATATTCTGATTGTAAGTCTGAACGGGCGTGTGATTGTACTCCACCTTCGTCACGCTCGGTCTGAAATATCGCGTCAACTCTTTCGGCGGTCGTAGAATACCGAAACTGTCGAAATACATCGCGCGGTTTCCCCTCTTTGCATACGCTACCCAGTGAGTACCGGAGCCCGCTGCATCGTCCAAATTTACAATACCGTTCTCGTTTCGACGTATACCGCCGATCGGTAACGAGTCACGCATGAAAACATCCCTAAAGAACGGTACGCGCATGTGTTTCGCTAGTCGATTCAATTGCACGTTAGTCGTAATACTCGTGGTCATTTTCAACGTCTCTTTGACGTTTTTTTTCTTATTCTCTCTCTTCTTTTTTTTCGACGCAACTCCTTGTCCGCGTTTGTACGGAGCGAGATAAAGTTTATCCATGGCGCAATTGTGACGTTGCATCTCTTCCAGCTGACGTCGCGCGGTTTTGCTAGCGTTCACGGCCGTTGCGACCCCGGCCGCCCCACCGGCCAGGGAACCGAGAACTCCCAGCAACGGTAGAAGCGGCAATACGCCGCCTCGTTTCGCCGCCGGAAGTATCCGTTTTTTCAACGCTCTCCTCTTCTTTTTCACGGTTCGCAAACCCATTCCTAATTTCCGCTTGGCATTCATGGCCGTCCAGACGGCTGTAGCGGCAGCTCTCTCTCCGAGAGTCGAATCTCTCGCGATGACACGTCCAAGCGCCTGCTCGGCGAGTACCTTGTCCGCCGCGTGTCTCCCGGTGAGATCTTTGTTACGCGAAAACGCTATGTCGTGCTCGCGACACGCCGCGTCGTGGATTTACACCCGGATCGCCTCTGGCTAATCGCTCCTTTAGCCGAGTGCCCGGACCGCAAAACTGATAGCCGGGAATGTGCAATTCGATCGGAAGTGAGCTTATCGCGCTGTTGAACAGGCCTTTGCCTAATTTTTTCGCTGGCATTCGCTGCAATTCTTTATCAACGGTGCCGGACCGTCGATGTGCGTTCGATGATGCGGCAAATTATAATGTTTTAAGCATCGACGATATTGCTGAACCTCCGAATCCGCCTTTATATGTTCCGAAACTTGTCCCACACGTCGTGGACGTGATCGCCACACATTTGCAACAGAACAGCCTTCGATACAAATTGTAGCTAGTAGGTGTAGAACACCGGTACTGACCCATGGGGCAATGAGGGGGGGGTGAGGGGCGGAGGGGGGGTAACCGAGGGCGAGGGGGATGACGTCACGTGAGGGGGGGGGGTAACCGAGGGTCGAGGAGGATGACATTACGCGAGGGGGGGGTGGGGGGGGGTGGATATTTACAAGCGGCGTCTCGTATTACAAAGGAGGGTGAGGGGTGTTGACGTCACGTGAGGGAGGGGGGGTGAGGGGCGGGGGGGGGGGTAACCGAGGGTCGAGGAGAATGACATTACGCGAGGGGGGGGGTGGATATTTACAAGCGGCGTCTCGTATTACAAAGGAGGGTGAGGGGTGTTGACGTCACGCGGGGGAGGGGTGCCGCGTTAGGGTCGCGTAGGGTCCGCGCGGGGGAGGGGGTGCCGCGTTATGGTCGCGTAGGGTCCGCGCGGGGGAGGGGTGCCGCGTTAGGGTCGCGTAGGGTCCGCGCGGGGGAGAGGGTGCCGCGTTAGGGCCCACCCGCGCCGTCCGCGCCGCCGCCCGCGCCGCCGCCCGCGCCCCCGCCCGCGCCGCCGCCCGCGCCGCCCGCGCCGCCGCCCGCGCCGCCGCCCGCGCCGCCGCCCGCGCCGCCGCCCGCGCCGCCGCCCGCGCCGCCGCCCGCGCCGCCCGCGCCGCCGCCCGCGCCGCCGCCCGCGTTCGCGTTCGCGCTCCCGTTTGCGGAAAAATCCGCGTTTAAAAAAAACGTTATTTTACCTTAATTTGGGGGACGCCCGTGTCCGCGCCCGACGGGACGACGCTCGAGCTGCAATCTTTGTAATAGTTGCCGTATCCCCTCAGCGCGGCCTCGGCCTTGACCGCCACCATCACCACCTCGACCTCGACCTCGACCTTGATCACCAGCACCACCTCGACCACCACCACCACCACCACCACGACCACCGAGCAATCGGGTGAAGAAGGCAATATCCCGCAGTAAAGTATTGAAGCCGAAATGGCCCCAACCACGTCCTGCACCTTGATTTGGACGATGCGGGGGCCGCAGGCCTGCCGCAAGCAACCTTGCGACAATACTGTCAATGTCAGTGTTGGCAATGCGGCCCAAGCAAGTCACTAATGTGTCTTCGAATTGTAACATGGCCCGAGCATAGCGTATTGCTAGGACATCTGTCATGTTGAGGTGTAATTACAAGTTCTACTTGTGGTTGTGGCTCTACTTGTGGTTGTAGCTCAGCCTCTGGTGACACCACTGGCACATGTCGCGGAAAATGCTCTAAAGGAGCCATTACGTTCAAAAGTGTACTCCAGCGGGTACTACGTTATCACACTCACACACACAAAACTAGCAAAAAAAAACTGTCATCGCGAACGATGTTTGACACCGGCGAGCGACAGGTACAGACTGAAGCGGAACTGCGGCAAGAAACCCGCTAGAGGTGAAGTAAGGACAGTTTGAAAACTGATAAGTAGTCGCTTCTAGCGAAAAGGATGATTATATCTCGTGTTACAAAGACGAGCCGCCTAACCTTGACGCTGTGTAACGCGCAACGCCATAATCGAATGGCGTAGCAATGAAACATACCGTCGTAGAAGACAGTTGTTATTGTTATTGTTAGAATACAAAATAGAGATCGGCGCGATGTCATAGTTTTTAAACGATCGCGGTGTCGCGGTCATGATCAGCATTTTCTTTATAGGAAGATTTGTTCTTTTGTCAAGGTTTCAGCGAGCGCGTCGCTACATGTTTCAGCGGGCGCGTTGCGACATTTTTCACGCATGTAAACAAACAGCGTCTCACACTACAGAAGCGAGCGCCGACGTTGTGGCGAACGTAACGCGTATACCGCTCGAGTGGAAAATAAAGTACATCGTGATTCAGACCTGAAAAATACTTTTTTTTATTTTTTTCTCTTACGTATTTAGTCATGCGTAGTGGAGGGGAAAGAAGATAAGAAATAAAACGTTGTAACGTACATATACGTATAATTTATTTATTTTTTATAAGTGTTATAAAAAGATTCCACTTTGTTCTCATGTTTCGACCACCAGTTAAATATTTTAAATACGTTTTGCAACGCGCAATTCTTCGTATGTTTTCCGCATCGCACAGTATTAGTGGCATCCAGAGTGTTCAAAGAGTCGATGTCTTCGTAATCCGCATCAATAGTCTCGACGATCATTTTCTTTCTCGCAAAATTTTCGAGCAGATCCACCAGCCATTCGCGTTTCTGGATTCCCTTGACGTACACGAGAGTCGGTGGTGTCTCGTTGTCGTCATCATCATTATCCTCTTCCATACCAAACACGGCCGATGTAATGAGACGTTTCACCATACTGTACGGCACGTTTCCGTCGTTCCATCGTAATCCGTGATGATTTTTTATCAACCAGGTAGCGCATGATTTGTCGGAATTCATGAGGAGATTCCACGGCATGGGACGTTCAAAGATGTAATGCGCCAAAACGGTTCCCTTTCGCAGCACCGCCACCTCCTTCACGACAAACTTCATTCCGACGAGGAAACCTTGCAGGTCCACGAACGTTGGTACGGACATGAGATTTCTCTCTCTCTCTCTTCGATGCGTTACTCGAGAAGAATGACGCGCAAATATGCAAACGTCTCGCGACACTTTTTGCTTTATACCCTGCTCCCCCTTCCCCCTCTCTTTATTAATAGTTGTTTTTTCGACGTTGCCGCGAACGCTCAGACAATTTTGCGCACCACGTTGGTCAACGGGTTGTACTGAATAACGCGATCGTGTATGATGAGACAGTACGCTGAGGTATTCGGCGGTACATTCTCCATGCAATCAAATTCTAATCTGACATCCACGGTGGCATTTTTGACAGATTCGTTTTGTCGAGAGCAGTCGATGACCACTATTGGGGCGTATAGTAGAAAATTCGGGACATCGAGACACGGCTGAACGTTCTCGCGTCCGTAATACGCTCTACTGAAACGCGTGTACATATCGTACAGAATCGCCCATCTGTGTCTACCAAAGTCCAAATTCATGTCATCGTACGGATAGAATTCAGAGTTTAGATAGAGTTTCACGTTGGTCAATTTGCAATGATCGAACGTTGTTACTTCTCTGCTCATAACGTTCTTTCGGCCTGTCTGCAGAGCAAATATGACGTATCGCGGTTTTTCTAGCTGAGTCGCGGTCTTGATGGCCCACGAGTGTTTGGTCGTGTTCTGCAACAGGGGATACTCGTACAGATCCCACGAACGGAAACTCATACTCAGATATCGTCCGTTTTCCAAGGCGCGCAGCATCGACAGTTTGTTGATCTCGTTCAGCAACACGTGAGGCATTCGCCATTGTATCTTGAGTACGTTGATAGCAGGAGTCAACGTCGGATTTCCCACCAGGGAATTGTTATCGTTGCGCGATCGTATCAAGATCAATTCATGACGCGCGTTGATCACCACGCGTTTGTAATCCTCGCAAAATCCCAGTAGCATGCTGAGCGGTACGTGAAAAGTAAAGTTTCTTCGCGTAGAAGTGATGTCCGCGTTATTGAACATATCCCAGCCGGCGTTTTTCAGAATCGTACTCGCGCCCAAAGACAGTGACGCGTAGTTCTTGAGCGTTGTTGTTATTCCTACGTTTCTGTTGCGATCAATCTCCACGCCGTCGAGTTCGTATCGAATTTCATCGAACATAAACGCGACTGCATTATTCGCCAATACCACGTTATCGGGTTCACCGTCTACTCTGTTCACCGTCAATATTCCTTCGATGTAGAGAAAACTTTCGCACGGCAACGTATACAGATCCTGCTGTTGTATGGGTATTCGTATCTCATCGCTATACTCGAACGTTGTGTTGGCGTACGCATTGTACGTGTGAGTCTCGATCTTGACGATGCGATCGTCAAAGACCGGCTCGCTTCCGATGTTAAGGATATCGGTCATGTTTCCTCAGATATTTCGCACCGCGAATCCCAAAGATTGTAAAAATTCAACGTTCGACGCTGTGAGCTTCTTTCTCGTATTTGTAGCGTAGCCTAACGCTGGTGATGCAGATGATCGGACGATATCGTCGGTCGCTACCGTAGTGTAGATAGTGTTATCTCTCGCGTGCTCCGAGTCCGTCAACACGAGCATCTCATATATGTCGCGCACACTCACGCGCGTTATCGCTGACGCCGTCGTACGTGCAATCTGACGGTGATTTCTTCGCCTCGAAAGTCGAGCAATCGTCCGTCCTGATCCACGATGCGTACCGTTAGATCCGTAATGCTCTGTGCGATGATTGGTAGGTAAATGATCTGCGCCGGTGTTTCCGATATCTTATATCCTGGTGGCACGCTTGGAGAAAATTCGTGTATCGTGTGAACGGGTTTGCCGTTGCTGTACGCACCCGCGGTCACGTTACACTCTAGGCGGATAATGTTTACGTTGATGATATTAATCGGTAGGTCCGATCGGTGCCATTTTCTCGGCTGCAATATACGCTTCGACGAGAATCCCAGTAGCGATCCAATGTTGTTTGGTCTGCTAAAGTTTACTCTGAAAGCGCAATTAATCTCGCTCTTCATCGTGTTGTAATTAGCACGGAGCACTAGCGGAGATTTTACAGCCTCGTCGTCCTCGTACTCCACGTTGTCGTCGTCGTCGTCGTCGTCATCGTCACCATTCGCGCGAGCGGTCTCCTCTCGCGCGATATCCGCGACCGACGTACGATTGTCGCTGATGGAACGAGCTACGCGTCGGTCACGTCGCGGACGTTTCCGTGAAACAGCGCGTTTCAAAAACTCATGTATCGCTCGTATCTCGTACGATCCCTCGGGTATCGTGATTTCCGTGTCATCCTCGTCAAAGTAGAATTTATTATTCGAAGAATTAACGTTCGGTATCGTGTGATAAGTCTCAAAAACCGTTAGACCGAGCTCGTAGTCACCGTCGCTCAAATCTACGGCGGGAAAGTAGTGCACCGCGAGGATGCTGCTGTTCCCGGTCAGCGTGAATGTCATAGACATGTCGGGAAAACTGTTCGACTAACACTGAGTCTTCACGGCGCGTCGTCAGGCTTTAAATTCACGCCGATCGTCGTCGATCGTCAGGAGAAATCGCAGACACGCTTGTCCGCAAATATTCTGATCGTATGTCTGAACGGGTGTGTGATTGTACTCCACCTTTGTCACGCTCGGTCCGAAATATCGCGTCAACTCTTTCGGCGGTCGAAGATTACCGAAACTGTCGAAATACATCGCGCGGTTTCCCCTCTTTGCATACGCTACCCAGTGAGTACCGGGACCCGCCGCATCGTCCAAATTTACAATGCCACTCTCGTTTTGACGTATACCACCGATCGGTAACGAGTCACGCATGAAAACACCCCTGAAGAACGGTACGCGCATGTGTTTCGCCAATCGATTCAATTGCACGTTAGTCGTAATACCCGTGGGCATTTTCAACGTCTCTTTGACGTTTTTTTTTTCTTATTCTCTCTCTTCTTCTTTTTCTTTGACGCAACTCCTTGTCCGCGTTTGTACGGAGCGAGATAAAGTCCGCGGCCTTCCATGGCGCGATTGTGACGTTGCATCTCTTCCAGCTGACGTCGCGCGGTTTTGCTAGCGTTCACAGCTGTTGCGACCCCGGCCGCCCCACCGGCCAGGGAACCGAGAACTCCCAGCAACGGTAGAATCGGCAATACGCCGCCTCGTTTCGCCGCCGGAAGTATCCGTTTTTTCGACGCTCTCCTCCTCCTATTTTTTTTCATGGTTCGCAAACCCATTCCTAATTTCCGCTTGGCATTCATGGCCGTCCAAACGGCTGTAGCGGCAGCTCTCTCTCCGAGAGCTGAATCTCTCGCGATGACACGTCCTAGCGCCTGCTCGGCGAGTACCTTGTCCGCCGCGTGTCTCCCGGTGAGATCTTTGTTACGCGAATACGCTATGTCGTGCTCGCGACACGCCGCGTCCAGTGGATTTACACCCGGATCACCTCTGGCTAATCGCTCCTTCAGCCGAGTGCCCGGACCGCAAAACTGATAGCCGGGAATGTGCAATTCGAACGGAAGTGAGCTTATCGCGCTGTTGAACAGGCCTTTGCCTAATTTTTTCGCTGGCATTCGCCGCAATTTTTTATCAACGGTGCCGGACCGTCGGTGTGCGTTCGATGATGCGGTAAATTATAATGTTTTAAGCACCGACGATATTGCTGAACCTCCGAATCTGCCTTTATATGTTCAGGAAGCTTGTCCCACACGTCGTGTACGTGATCGCCACACATTTGCAACAGAACAGCCTTCGGTACAAATTGTAGCTGCTCGGCGCTGCAATCGCGAATATCGGAAGGTCTTGATAACAGGACGAACATTTTTCCGCTACTGAGCGATTCGCGGATTCGCGCACCTATAAATAGGCGTCCGATCCAGCCCTCCGGTCAGCAATGCGAAAAAAATGAGATTCGTGCGTCAACCGCAGGCGATTCGCGTGACGAACTGCGACGACAGATCACGGTCGATGGGGGGCAACGCGGAGAAGCGCAGGCACGGTACGATGCTACCGACCACTATACGCGCCATCATTTGCGGCCCCTCGAATTGCGGTAAAACCAACGTTCTGATAAGCTTGTTGGAAAGTCCGCACGGTGTGCGTTCGAGAACGTGTACGTGTACTCAAAGTCGCTCCAGCAACCGAAATATCGATATCTGGAGAATTTATTGACGTCGATCGATGAAATCGGCTACTTTACATTCTCAAACAACAGTGACGTCATTCCGCCGAGCGATGCGTGTTCAAACTCGATATTCGTCTTCGATGACGTGGCATGCGACAAGCAAGACGCCGTGAGAGAGTACTTTTCAATGGGTAGGCATTCGAACATCGATTGTTTTTATCTCTGTCAGACGTACACGAGAATACCTAAACATCTGATACGCGACAACGCAAACCTGCTGATCCTGTTCAAACAGGATGGAACCAATCTGAAACACGTGTACAACGATCACGTGAATACCGACATGTCGTACGATGAATTCAGCGCGCTGTGCAGCGAATGTTGGCAGCGCAAGTACGGATTCGTAGTGATAGACAAGGACAGCCCGCTCAACAATGGTCGATACAGAAAAGGCTTTAACATGTTCGCGATACCGCAAAAGCGGTCAGTCGTCGTCGGTACCTCGTCGAGGTAAAACGTCGGAGAGAGCGTCACTTTACGTATTTCCGCGATGGCTGCGATCGACAAGAGCATGGATATCCGCGAGCGCGAGAAGGTTGCGAAGAAGATTGCGAAAACGAGCGAGTCGATTCGCAAGAAACTTCGCGCTATGAAGACCGGTAAGATCGAGAAGGACATTGAGTTGGACACGCACTTTAAGCCTCTCATCAAGCCGTTGCAAAAGATCGCCGACAAATCGATCGCGGTGAAGAAAGAGGAGTCGGAGAGCGACGCTGAGATCGAAACGTTTTCCGAGGATGCGACGCCGAGAAAGAGAAAATGGTCGGATCACCCACCGGCACCGCGTAAATCTAGCCAATCGAAACGCTCGAAAGCTTTACTGGATGTGCCACCACCGATAACCTCTACACCGATAACCTCATCTTCCACCGATATCATCTCCGCCATACGTAACGGCGAGAAAAGTGCAGCCTACAATAAAGTTCGAATTACCCGCAAACATGCCTGTTTTTGAACTCACGGACGACACGGAGCTCGCGACGTCTATTCGAAAGGAGTTGGAAACACCTGAGGGTCGAGAAGCGTTGCACGATACCTTGGGGCCATTGGGTCATGAGTACATCGGTGCTCTTATGAGCGCCAAACCAAGGAGCGATATAGATACCGTGTACGGTGTTTATCTCGGCAACGATGGAATGATGCTCGGGAATAAACGTTTCAAGGTGGACAGCGTGGATAACATACATATCGGTGACGTAAGTTACATCGGCACACCCGGTATTTACGAGTTGATCTTTAAAAACAAGCCTGATGAAAACATGTACACGGAGGAGGATATGCAAAAGTACATGAATATACTGTTCGAGACGAGCACTCATAGAGCCAATCACGATCCTCTCGGTCGAGTAAAGTCCAACAGGGGATACAAGTACACTAATATAATCAAGAAATTGATACCGCCCACATCTATGAAGAAACAATCCGGAAAAGGATTATTCGCGCCTCGCGCGATGACGCTGACCGACAATAAGATCGATTACGTGCACTGGGACGATCCCAATGAGCTGGTGGATCGTCTACGATTGCTCGACGCTTCGCGCCACGCTGGCAACAATGCCCACGACAACGAGATCCTGTCGATCATCGAGGAACTTCGCGAAGCTGGTCTTATTATAAATTGAGCCGCGCGGCAACGAGCCGCTCAATCAGCGGTGAAATGCCAATCAACAAATTTGGTATATTCGAGCAGAGCAGAGACGCGTCGAACGCCGTATCGTATCATCAGTGGAGCGGATTAATGAGACATTTTGTGCGCGATAAAGCTCTGTGTCGCACCGCTACGGACTTTGATGCAAAGTCGCGCAAGATTCGTCGCGTGGCGCAACCGGAGGCTGACGGTGACGCGGTTAATAAACTGTACGTGGAACAGAGCGTTAAGAGTGTGAGAGACGAAGCGGAATTCGAGAAGCATCGTAAAACGCGATTGGAGACTGAATTCGAAACGAATCTTAGACTTCTGAGAGATAGCGTTATAAAATTTTGAGAGATCAGTTGGAGAAAATCGAAACGAATCTGATTGCGCTCAAACGAGATACGCAATCCATGTTGGACGCGAACCGAGAGGCGCTCGAGGCACATATCTATCGAATCGTATTGAACCTAAGTAACGATGGCAAGCGGCAAACGATCCGGGAAAGGTTACAAAAGGCTGTCGAATGACGATGACGACGAAGGGCAACGGGCGATTCAGGACCGGTCATCGAGCAGCAGCAGCAGCAGCAGCTATCAACAGAACCAATGAACGGGCCAGAAAGCGGCTACGAATGGTTCAGAAACAGCTGTGAACGGTTAATGAGCAGAAATAGACGACGACAAACCACGACGACGACGACGAAGAGCTGAAAGAACTGAAGAACCGCTATTGAGCGATGATGAACGGAAATAAATGGTTTGATTGAATGTCATTGGTTTAAAGACAGAAAAAAAAGTTTGAGATATAATTTCTCCCTCTTTGCACGTATTTTATTACGCACCGTTAAAAAAAACATGACATCGTCGAAATCCGATGGACCGTAAAAATATCGAGAAGCGACGACTCGTCGAGGAACTGCACGCACCGGCGAGAAGAAATTTTCCCCGAAGACGCGTCATCGTGCGTGGGTACGATGACCTGTGGCAGGCTGACATCGTCGAGATGCGTCCGTACTCGCGTTTCAATAGAGGCTACCACTACATACTTACCGTCATCGATGTGCTGAGCAAGTATGCATGGGCCGTGCCACTCAAGAGGTAAAGGCGGAAGCGAGACAGCCGACGTTATCGCTAAGATAATTCGAGACAGCAAGAGGTGTCCGAAAAAACTTGCAAACCGATATGGGGAAGGAATTTTACAACGCTGACGTGCAGCGTCTCATGAGAAAACACGGCATCAATCATTATTCTACATATTCGGTGATGAAAGCATCGGTCGTCGAGCGATTCAATCGCACGTTGAAGAACGACATGTGGAAGATGTTTACGCTCAATGGGACTTACAAGTGGGTCGACGCGTTTATCGCGACTCGTGTCGGATTTCACAACGTCGCGCAAGCATCGAACGATCGGCGTGCGGCCCGTCGACGTTACTCCCGCGATCGCCGAAAGACTCTTGAACACGGTTGTACAGCGAGATAAAGATCGCGGGTCCGGCAAAGTTCAAAGTAGGCGACCCGGTACGCGTCAGCAAGTACAAGACAATTTTCGAGAAAAGGTTACACGCCGAATTGGACGACCGAGGTCTTTAAAATTGTTAAAGTGCAGCGTACTAATACCTGTTACCTATCTACTCGAAGACTATCGAGGAAAATCTGGTCACCGGAGGATTCTACGAGCACGAGCTGCATCGCGCGGCCTATCCAGACGTGTATCTCGTGGAGAAAGTACTTCGCAGGAGAGGTGACCGAGGTTTATGTGAAATGGCTGGGATTCGACGGATCGCACAATTCATGGATACACAAGGACAACGTGATTTAAATATAAAGACATTTATTTTTTACTGTATAAAAAATATGTAGAACATAAAATATGTATTACATACAAGTGTAAAATATAAGTATAAAATATAAGTAAAAATATGTATAAAACAAAATATGAAATATGATATGATATGATATGATATATAAGTATTAAATACATTTAAGAAAAATATGTAGAAAATAAATATGAAATACATAAGTATTTATACATATGAAATATTAAATTATGTTTTATTATCCCATCTAATATAATATCTTTATTAACATCATGGTCCAATATAAAACATTATATTCATACATTGCATACATACATAATACATACATTACGTTATACGTTATATACATACGTTATACGTTCCGTTATACGTTATACGTTTACCTTACGTTATATTACATACATTATACGTTCCGTTCTTACGTTATACATTACGTTATACATTAAGTATACATTACGTTATACGTATATTACATACATTACGTTATACGTTTATATTACATACATTACGTTTAACGTTATACGTTATACATTACGTTATACATTACGTTATACATTACGTTATACATTATATACGGTATTATACATTATGTTACAAGGTATTCGATAATGTCCCCACGGTACGTAATCGGTCGAATCCTGGTAACATGTACCGCTTGTCGTCGTACGGACTCAGAGCGATTTCGTCTCGGACACTGTACGCTACGACGTTACTCTTGACAC